>CM060837.1:57797500-58082500 GCA_030762175.1 Metallyticus violacea
TAAAAGTTACTCCCAAATAGCAAAAAGAAATAAAATTTTGTTTTTCTTGTCCCCTGTAGTACAAATTTTCATCTGTGATTGCTTTTCTGCAAACCATCTGTTGTTAGATACAAAAGAATTAGATTGTCAGCATATAAAAGTACAGGAATGCATGTACCGTCCACTTCAGGGGCAATCATGTCCTCAGCTAACAGGGGCATCCGTGATATCGTCCGTAAATGGAATAATAATAATAATAATAATAATAATAATAATAATAATAATAATAATATAATGAAGGTAATACTGATGCTTATAAATATTATTATTTTATTTTAAGTTTTATCTCTTTTAATTTAATATAAACTCAATACAAATGTCCTATACTTAAAAATGAATTTCCTTGTTACTCAGGCGTTAACTAACCAGTGACTCAAAAAACATTCGCTTTCCGCGCTATGGAGATTTCCTGCTTATATAAACTATTTCTGCATTAAAGAAGTCTTCCATTCTGAAATGTTTTCCCCATATGTCTCCTTTCTTTATTATAAAGATCCGTAATAGTTTTTACCACGACATGTATAGATAGGATATATCATCCAGCTGTTACTAGGGCAAAAATAACAGTTGAACGACGCCTTCGTATAAAATTGTTCACTTTACATGTCTTTAACTATTACTCGATTTTCTCTAGATAAATTCACAAACCCTTGCAATATTATCGTATGATAAAATTTTAAAAAAATAAGCATTTCCCTTTGCAATATGGTATGCATGTGATAAGTTCCTTTATTTTCTATTTTTACATCTTTTTCTTATGCTTATAATCTTTGTATAACTTGACTTCTCATATAGTCTATTTTACTTTGTATTAACTAATAAAACATTTATCACCATATTTGCTGTTTTATCATCATCTACAACTGTGTATTGGGTTCTAAAATATGTTCGGATTTCAGTACCATATTTTTCTGATTCAACCAACATCTCTTTTAGAAATTATTCTATTAACGTGGTCTTTCCACTTTTGTCTGGAAGTATAGCTTTTAATAGGGTTGACAATATGTTAATATTCTGTTTTACAACTGCATTTGTAATATTATTGGAAATTTTATTGATCGATTAAATTTCATTTCAACTGCTACGAGATGTTTTCATCAGATTTGTCTATTATCCAGAATTCAAAATGATGGTCAAAAATGGATATTGCTAAAATTGTAGAACTATAATTGTGTTTATTTAGTAGTTTTCTTATTTAAAGTGCTTGTATTATTCCAAATACACAGTTTTATTTAATAATTTTATTCTTATATATTTTAATGAAAAGGGTTGTTACAGCCTAGAAAGTTAAAATGATTTACCTTTTCAATTAGAGAGTAGTTTATAAACATTTGGCTCTTTGGTACTGAAAATAATTAATTGTTAACATATTTTAAGGAAATGTAGAGCATTTAAATAACTTTTTCACTGTGAAATAACTTACATAGATTCATATTTTAAAAGTGAAATTTCTTTCTTTCTTTTTCGTATTTCATTTCTAATAAAACTTAAATTAACATATAGATTACAATGTGCAAGGTTTAAATTAATGTTTTTATTCTCAACAACGCTTTTCCATTTGGTAGACATTTTCAGTTGTTATTAAAATGTATTTCAAATTATGCAACTTGCAAACATGGTAAGTACTAACAGGAATTCGCTTCCTAAACATATATTACGATGCTTTCTTCATGATTGCTTACATGCTCCAGTTGAAAAGCTCTGGGGGTCATCATACACGCGCTTGACGGGAGGAGGAAGGAAAACATGCTGCGATACTGTTAACAGTTACAATGGTAAGCCTATTACCTGTAGAGGCTAAGAAATTAATCAACACTTACACATAACTCCACATTTCGTTATACGAATGAGATATACTCGTCAAGGCCACTGCGCAACATGTTGAACCAGCCTCGGAGGAAAATGTAACTGTATTTCAGAGGAATGCTTTCTGTCCCCGTACCACGATTCAATCAAATAGTTTCCTCAGAAAGATTGAACTGCACAGTCTAAATGCGAGTGAATACATCATAATAGTTAAACAGCAATTTTGCTTCATCATCAAGACGATTTTTGTTTTTAAAACTTTCAACTGCCTTGTCTTTGCTGTAAATTACAATTCTAAAACATACAAAAGACAAAATATGATTGTGAATTTTCCTATTTGGTATGAAATAATACATAATAGCTTTCATGTAACTTTAGTATCTCAAAATATAAAAAATTAAAATATCACAAAATATGTAGTACTCCAAACACAAGAAAAAACTTAAAAGCAAGTTCTGTGCACGGCAAAGCACTAATTGTATACAATAAATTCATTCTGCAAGTACAAATTTGAACAAAACAAATCATCATATCGCTTTGTACTACAGAATGCTCCTACATATGAGAAACCTTATAGTAAAAAAATCTTACCAGAAAAGTTCTGAAGTCCGAAATAAAAACCGCTGCGAAAGCCAATGACATCAGAAGAATGTAATACCGTCCGGGCTGAAGAAACAGAGTCCGTTCAGTTCGGCCAGGACCCTCAACGCAGGAAGAGAAAGGGGAAGGGGAAGTAGAAAGAGAAAGCTTCGATTTGAGAAAACAATTTTTAATATTCAATTGTTTTAGATTATAAAAAATGAATATGATCACCTCCGTTTACCGCCACGGGTGACCGAGGTCGTTAAGGCGCGGACTCGTGAGCGGGATGTCTGGGATTCGAATCCCGCCAGGACCGTCCTCCCTGACTGGGGTTTTTTCCAGGTTTTCCTCAGTCCTCATAATGGCAAATGTTGAGGAGGTACCCTTACGTTTCCTTCTTTAAAAAAAAATCTTTCCAAATTTATCATTTCACCTCATGAATCATCAGTGTCCGCCGCCTGTAGTAGTAGTAAAAACGGGCGTTAAACACTATTCAAAAAATTTAAATGTTTTAAATATAAAATGTATATGTTAATAAGGTGTTATTGTTTTATTTTACAAATCCTCTGTCTATAGCCAGCCAGCTCTTTACACAATCCCCCATGGGGTCGCGACCCACACTTTGAGAATCATTATAAACTTAGTGCTACTTATATAAATGTTCATAAAACGGCATATTTAAACGCATGTTCTTCCAAAAGTAGCACCTACTTACCAAATACAAAAAAATTCTGAGAAATAAGTTTCTTGAATTTAAAAAGAAAGGTTTAAAGTGGACGCCAATTGTCTAGTTCTAATAATTATTTAACAAAATTTTAATCTGCGTCTTTCTAAATCTTCAGAAGAGGAAAACTGCACAAAATGCATAAACCGTTTATCTAAATGCGGCATATTGAATGTAGAAAGTCGTACGAAGTTCTTGCGCTAGACGTGAATATTCATAGAGCGTAAAGATTGTACTCTCTGCATTAGTTTAACTGTTTTCACCCATACCGCCCTGTCCCAGACTAGCATAGCAAACACAGTAACTTCTAACAAGTTCTTGTTACGGTTGGTACACTCGCGGACTTACGTAAGCTTTCCCAGCTCTAAATGGGTCTGGAATCGTGTAAGCCTCCTATGAGCCTACAAACCCGCTGGCCGTTAATTATTTTCATACAAATTGATCAAACCTAAACATGTATATGGACTGGAATAAATGATAACACATTAATCTTCTTTTATTTTACCTGGAACATCGTACTCCTCTCCTAAATAAATGTATAGGTTGTGGGAAACAGACGTGCTGGCCTGCTCGTTCTTCTCAGCTCAATCCATTGGATTTCCACATATGGGGACATTTAAATACTAAAGTGTATTCTAACCCTTTGACAGAGTATAAGTTTTTTCACCAGCTGATTGAACTGCGCTATCAGCAGATACGATAGAGGGCTGAAATATGGGAGAAGGTATTGATGCACTGCTTGGAAGCTTGTATTTGATCTCGAGGAACTCATTTTGAGCACTTTCTGTACAGCTATGGTCGTATTATATAAAGATGTGTATAATATATATACACATATATACACACATATATATAATACAAAATAAAGCGAAATTTGCTATATGCTGCTTATGTGAGCTGTTTGTTACTTTAGGTATACTATCAATTCATGATCTTTTCCATTTGTTAAATAACTCTTTGTATAATTGATTAAAATAATTTATTGTAAATTAAAAATCAATATTATGTACAGATTTTTTTTTTAATTTTGCTATTGTTTTATAAACACCTTGAATGCCTGTTGATAATAGCTGTTGGTAGCAATTTTGTTTCCATTGTATAATATATTCACTTAAAACAGGAGAGATCAAGGCCACCTGCCCCTTGTAGTTATCACCTCCCTACAACTGTTTTCTGGGAATAGCAAATCACATGACAGCTGGTTAGCTGCTAGAGAGGAAAGTGGATTTGCTACATGGTCAACACTGCAGAAGCGTAAGGATGCACGGAGAGGAAGATTTCGTAACTTTGACCCAACTACTTTGAGTGAAAATATTAAAGCAATGTTTAAAATTATTAAAATACTAAAACCAAACATGTTCTTAAAGAACATTCTCATTTTAATGTCAATAAAAGACCAAGTGTTTCGTTTTTTTTTTTTTTCTAACCACTACACACTACACATGCACACACACAAATCGCCAAGGGTGGCTGAGGTCGTTAAGGCGCGGACTCGTGAGCGGGAGGTCTGGGATGCGAATCCCGCCAGGATCGTGGTTCCTGACTGAAGTTTTTCCAGATTTTCCTTAGTCCTCATAAATGGCAAATGCCGGGGAGGTACCCTAAACTAAGGCTGGAACATTTCCTTCCTTAAAAAAAAATCCTTTCCCAATATATCATTTCGTCTCATGTATAATCAGTGTTCACCGCCTGTGGTGCCTTAGTAGTAAAAACGGCGTAAAACACCATTCAAAACACATACACATACATATGATGTCCCAGAATTCAACTATACAAATTGAAAGGTTTGTGAAGGGTTCTAGATAGCATTTTGAGATTGGGAACTAATGATTCCATTTGTAAACTTTCAAAGTTATGACGCTTTTTCGACATCAGATATCTGAGCGGATACATCAATACAACGTAAGTGTGTGAATTAGATTTTTATTCAGAATGCTCACGTTTTGCCCAAGTAGTCAGGAAAATGTTGTATTAACACACAGTACATAGGAAGTTGAAAATTCGAAGTTTTGCTACTTCGGTAAAATTGTTCCTTCGGCAAGGGTATGATTGCCACGGATAACAGTTCAGTAGTGCTACGAAGTTAATTGCGCATGCGCGAATACCTTAAGACATCACAACTGAGACATGAGTAAAAAACCGACCCTGTCCTGCGGTCGAAGTCCCGAACGGTAGCGGAGAAAGCCGAATTCCGCCCTGACGGCAATGTTGAGTTAAAATCTATAGTGTGGAGTTCTATTATTATTTTTTTGTTACACCTAAAATTTTCTTTGTTAAACCTAAACCTAAGTGAACCTAAGTAACCTAAAAGGTTACTTGTGAGGGGAACGAACTCACGACTTTCGCATTATTAGCATGACGCTCAAACCAACTGAATTAACAGGTGTGCACATCAAAGAAATTATCCGCCAAAAAATTATCCGTACTACTGAAATTGTAACCAGTTACTATCGTTCGGGACTGCGGCTGCATAAGGTAAAGTCATTTGAGTGGTTAATGGCTCATTTTCTGCTTTGTATATCAAAGGCAAAAGACTGTTTACAGTTGCTCCGAATTTTCATTTGCCGAGCTTGTTGGTATGCATTTGATTTATGGAGAAGCAAGAGAACATGCATCTGTAGCTGTAAAGTTGTACAGGGATAAGTTTCCAGACAGATATCAAACTTGCCGTTCGACCTTCCAAAATGTCCATCGGCATTGGGGGAAATTGCATCTTTAATGGTGCACAGACCCGATGCCGGTGCAAACCGAAGGCGTCGTACTCCAGCCTTTGAAGAAGACGTGTTTACCAGGTTTGGGCAGAACCTTCCACAAGCACCCGACCAATTGCCAGGTTCATGAATACGAACAAGTCCAGAGTGCTCGCGTGATGCAGGCATTGGGGCCAGCAGGCTTCAGTCCCAGACTAGGATTCAACAGATGGACTTTGGAGCATCAGAGTGGGCAGTCTTGGCTTCTTCTCCTCCTCAGATCTCTTCAACGAAGAGGCCATGCTCACAAGAGGTGGACTAATAGGAACAGTCACGTATGGGGGTATGAGTAGCCACATGCATTGGTGTAGGATGGTTATCAGCTGGCTATTAGCGTGTGGGTGAGCATCGTGTTCAAGGGCACGTGTATATTCAGGTCCTCGTCGTTTTGCCTGTGCTTTTGGAAGACGTCCCTCTAAACTTCCGACATCAGATGTGGTTGCAGCACGATGGAGCTCCTCCCCATTTCAGCGTGAAAGTACTAGATTATCTCAATGGTATGTTTCCTGGTCAGTGGATTGGAAGAGGTGGTCCTGTAAATTGGCCATCGCGTTCTCCGGACCACAACCACCTAAATTTTTATGGGGACATGTTAAAAGCCTTGTGTACACACCATCATCTATAAGCCTTTACTAGCACGGTCTTGACTGCATATGATGAGGTTCGTATCACTCCAGATATTTTTGAAAGGGTGCACTCTTTGCAGAGCTATTTTAGGTCGTCACATCGAATAATATCTGTGGTGATCTCTGTTCTATTTTTTGCACTTAAAATCCTTTTTTTTTTTTTTTCTTAATCCTCCAATTTTCTTTTATTTGCTTTTCACGCTGTGATGAAAAGCTAGAATGCAGTTTATTTATTTATTTTTTAGATATTTGGTTTCATTCAGATACATTTTCCCTTTACTCTGGAGAAAGCCGTTTATTTTTCCTTTTAGGTACTTACTATATCTACCATATTGCTATGAGGAGGAAATGTCTTCTAAATTTTGAACTGTACCTGCACGTACAATAGTTACATGTACATCACAGGTCAAGGTGATAAACACTTGGGTATCCTTGCAAGTTTAAGTTACTTTGTTATTCACAGCCTTGCCGTTAAACACATTGCTTAATTCGTTTAAATGGAGCGATTCTGAACAACAAAAATAAAATGGCAACTACAACACGAAAAGCACTTAAAAAAGTTATGGGGTTCGAACCCCCTCCTCCATCATAATATCAAATGTAGCTGTATTTAGTACTTCTTGAGCTGCAAGTGATATTCATGGATAATACCTTGTAGCAAGTGAAGCATCTGTCTTTTTCCCCACTTTCTAGGAGGTTTAATCAGCGGCGTGCTGACCATTAACAGATTTTATGCTATTGCGTGGAATTTAGAAACCACAGACCATACGTTCCCTATCTCAAAATGCTTATCTAGGGACCCCCCACAATCCTTGCAATTTGTGTGGTTGAATCCTGGGACACCCTTATATACATAAATTAACTCATATAGTGGATTGACTCGATGCTTAGAATTTGTAAAACACTGCATTGTACTTGTTGCTTCAGTATTTAATTTTTTCTCAGCGTTGAGAAGTGTAATATCATTATAAATAGTATACATTATAATACTATTGTTAATTAGAGATGCACTTTTCAATATTACTTACATAAAAGATAAATGAAAATGGATACAAAATAAATTGTTGTGTAACCCTCAATGTTACATTTTATGTATTTGATGCACATTGTCCCATTTGAGTTCTAATTGTGATGTATTGGTGCCTATTTGTCATATATGCGGTTATAAGTTCATAATTTATTCCCCTAATTCCAAGTTTAATTAGCCTAGATATTAAAATTTGAACATAAACTCAATAAAAAGCTTTAGTAAGATCATTTAGACCACGCTGTATCTATAATACGATCAATATATTCAGTAATAGTTTCTATAAATGAGATACCAGTGCTGATATTGCATTTATAAAAATGTTGGCATTAAGTTTCACTAAAAATAGCTAATATTTCACCACTAAGATCAGCTTAAATATTTCCAATAGTTATTATAAAATTGTTTTATATTTTCAATAACAATAACAAAAATGTTACCTACAAAAATTTTCATTTCAGTTTATTGTTTTAGGATTAGCTTTTTCATCGACTGCTCTCCGATGCAAGCAAGACATTGATAGAAACCTTTAACACGTTCTTTCGGTCGCCAGACCGAATTTGCTTATTTTATCGCCGTGTTGCAAAACAAAGCATGACGCGGACAGATATGAAATATGGAAGCTGATCGTACTGTCTCGATTGGCATCGTAAAAGCTCAGCCAGATGGGGTTACAATGTAAACAGAACGTCGTCGTTGTCCAAAATGATGATCCCGCTACGAACGTTTGTTTTAACTTCGCACAAACATCTTGGGTGCTAGGAATGAGCATACAGCAGAAGACTGAGCTGGGAAACCGCCCACGTTTATTTGCGTTTCATTGCTTATGCCCCTGAGACACCTTCTTCCTGGCTTCCACCAACCGCTTCCTTTTCAGGCGGGTTTCTCTACATGCTTGTAGATGATAAAATAGCAACCATAAAGAATTCCGACAGAATATATCGATTTAAACCAAATGGGCTTAAATAATAAAAAGCTTCAAGCAATAGTTGCAGGAAATTAAACGTTGAAATGTTTGGGGATAGTGCAAATGCAATCTCACAAAGGAGTCTTCCCCCGAGTAATTATAAATTAAATTTATTCCAGCTATTCCGAAACGTTCATAGTTACAAAGAAATGGTTGGCGTATTTCTCATTAGCAGAAGCATGGAAGAAGTATAACTTAAATCTCTGGAAAATGTTAAAAGCGGTGATTAATTCATGGTTTCTAAATGAATTTTGGCAGGGTGAAATTACAAATTAAATTAAGATTTACTATTATTATATTTTCTTGATGTATCTCGGGGTTAGCGCTCCAGATATACCGGTAGATACGCTAGAGAGGCTGTACAATGCTATAATTAAGTCTATTCTGCTATCGGTCCTCGGGCTTCTAGAGCGTCAAACTGTGCTGTCTTGAGAGAAGTGTATTGTTTTGAAGATACGGTTAATAGTAAAAAACAAAGGACGATGAAAAACTGGCTTAGACTAAAGCAGGGAGACCAGTCCGCACTTCGCGCTAAACGCTATAGACACCAGATGCAAAATATAACACCAACGTTTTGGGCTGCAGAGGTGGAAAGAGGACTCAGAGAAACTGCCTTGATCAAAGTGGCAACGAGGCAATGCAACTAATAAAAATGTATGAAAGAAAGTTAGAACAAGGCTAGAGGCTATCAATAGGCAGGAAATCGAGGCAGAATGTAACATGAAAGTCTCCTTGAGCCTATCAAATAAAATAAAATTAACCTGGGATAAAGAGGTAGATATGCTCGTTCTAGGGAGAAAGGCAAGATCAGGAATGGCCTGATTTATATTGGGAAGTTAGAAGGCGCAAAAAATAATTAATAGTTCTGGTAAGGAAATCTGCCCATTTTGTGGAAGGGATGAGGAGTGGATACATAGTCTGGCAGAATGTATCCACGGGAAACACCTGAGATAAACGCTGTTCCCTGAAAACTTGTTAAAGCAATTAGAGGTCGATTAGTATTGAGGGAACTATTTGAGAACCGCACTAATTGGTTGAAAATGGGCATTGCCAAAGTGCGCTAAACTAGAAGCAATTTATTTTCTGGATATACATTCTATACAATATTAAGTTATATTTCTTATAATACTAAACCTTTCACCTTTTTTAATTAAACCCATTCAGCCAAATATCTATCCTTGAGAGTTGCTTATTTCTTAGGACTTCATACACACTAACACCCTGGGTATAGGTGTATAAGGATCCTGTTTAACTAATACTAGATAACTTGTCTCATTCCCTCCCCTGCTCATTTCATCCTCCTTTCACTATGTGACAATTCTATACCATTTCTCAAGCACCTTTCCTGAGTATTTTACACCCATAACCATTTTTGTCTTACCTTGCCTATGTATTTTCCTAGTTCATTAATGTTTTCCTATGATTTTAAATTGAAAAAATCTGCCCCTTATTTTATTTGGTAAAATTTCCCATTTTCATAATAGGAAATGTTCCCTCCAAAACTTGGTTTGCTTACATTCTAGTATGCAATGCCAATCTGGTTCTTCACATGTAGTGAAGAAGTGTATCCATTTTTAATCCACTTAAATATTTACTCCTGTTCTAAACCATGCCAATCCTTCCCTTTCTACCTTATCACAAATTTCAATATACCTTTCTCTTCCCCACACATTTTTATAGTGTACTATATAATTTCGGGGTGTTTTTGGTGTTAAGATTCCTGTTTTTCATTATCCTCAATTCTTATTGTTATATCTTTCCAAAATCTTTTACCCAATCTTTCTCCCTCACAACATACTTGATCCCATGCCCGCTTCTAAGATGTTAGTATAAAATTAAGGATTGGATTAAAAACTGTTGTAACTGTGAGGGCTTGAATCCTAAAATGGTCTGGGCCAGCTAGGTGGAGGCCCCTTTATAGTTTGTATTTATACTTTTTAGCATTTAAATAAATTTCAATTTTAGCTATAGTTGTATTGAAAATTAATTATTTTATAGCTTTTGTTAGTGGTAAAAAAGAGTATAAAACACACCTATACCCGACTTTCACGAGCGCTGGCAGAATGCATAAATATTTTTAAAGGGATGGAAGTTAATTATACTTAGGACAGACAGCTGAAATGAGGAAGAGAATTAAATCAGAAATATGTCAACTGCACATGAGTTGAAACAAATTCGTTTAAAATGTTAGCCAGAAGACAAATTTTTACGTTACCGACTCCAACGCTCTCGGGGACAGCTCTATGTTAGTACTTGCCATTTTCCAAGATCCCGTTGTGCTCTAGGCACATAAAACGGGAAGAGAAGAAGCAAGAGAAGGTCCATGGTCATGTCAGAATGATTAAACTTCAGCAAATTAAACCGTAAGCAGGACGAATAAGGTGTTCCTAAACTTAATCCAAGGCAGGGTTTATAATGATTTCTAGATAAAGATTAACGCCCTCATAATGAGTTCTGTCTCGTTGTTTGGTTAACCTTTCAGTTACGACCTGGTTGGTAGGGAAATTGCCTTCCCTGCTTCTGTACAGCACTCTTCAACGTAAAGGAAACACAACCGGCGTTGCTCATTCTTACATTGCGACCTAGCGACCGGTTTTATAATAGAATAGTATGATATTACTTATAATGCTATGCTTAATTGCTTGAGTAGACGTTTAAGAAACAAATTAAGAAAGTTTCGTAATTTTTACGAATGTAACTATCTTTATAAAATAGTTTCACACGCAATTTTTGTATGCCAGAATTAAAAAATATATTAATGAAATTAATTTAATATTGACGTTGATTTTTATAATGAATTACTCTGAAAGCAATGCCCTTTTATTTTACTGTACTAGCATGTGGCTTGGTATTATCGTGAAGATAAAGTACCGTCATATCTTTATGCGAAAGAATGCTCCGGAACCGGTTCCTTACTCTTAAAAAGTTTTGACAAAACTGTTCCATCATGATCAAATAAGATGGTTGCTCATTAAAAATGATCATTCTTTTTCCAGCTATAATTTTTCGTGTTAAAATGTAACTTTACTATGTTCTGTTACCTTTATGCGTAATGTACCAGTGATATTATTTAAGGCTTCCACATTTGAGAGGTGTGCAAGTTGAGACATATTCAGTACCGTCTACAGCAATTGGAGGTGACAAGCGACGAACAATGTGCTGCCCTGAAATTCTGATTTCGTCTCAACAAATATTCAGCTCAGACCTATGCAATCGTTACAGGAAGCATATGGAGAGTTTGAACTTGCCTGTCACAGCTTAAAGATGATTTAAAATGTTTAAAAAGGATAGGATATCAATTTATAAGGAAAATGGATCGGCGCTCCAGTTTGTGCTCTAACGGAAGAAAACATTAAATACGGCTGCTGTCATTGTCAAAGAGGATCGTCGAATAGCATTAAGAACACTTTCAGCTTTCAGATATAGTGGAAAGTTTACTGGGTGCACCTTTTCGTTGGTAACTGAAAAGATGCATATGAGATGTGTTTGTGCAAGGTGGGTTCCAAGAATGCCGATTACCGAACAAAAGGACGTTCGTCTGCAGGTTTGCATGTAGTTAAACATGATTTTATAGGAAGAAATGGGGGCAACATCTTCTGAGAGCAAACAGCAAATCTTTGTGTGAAAATCTCCAGCCTCATTCATCACCCCCCCCCCCAAAATAGAAGTAAAAGTGGTTTGTTCTACTGAAAAATTATATCATCTCATTTGTCAATTTTCAAGGAATGGTTTACCAATATGTCGTATCTGTACACACAACTATAACTGGACAATATTACAAAGATGCCCTGAAAACTCTACAAGGCCACATTTCTATGCAGTAAGGTGAATGCTCCACCAGATAATCGTTGTTTAATATCTCACGAAAATCAATGTTAAATGCGTCCGTTAACCTTCCTATAGTCCAAATTTAGACCTGTGTGACATTTTTATTTTCCCCAAATTGAAGAAACGCCATCGTGGAAGGTATTAGAAGCAGTGGAGAAGGCTGCGGAGGCATTCTGAAGGACTTGTCAAAATACCTTTCAAGACCTGAACAAGTGCTTTGCATACAGTGGCAACTACTTTGGAAAACATCAAAATTGTATGGATAAATAAAGGTATGTTGTAAAAAATGTGTAATCATTCTTTATTAAACAGCCCGCGTAATCCCTTCATGGTGCCGGAAGAATGAGGTCAAGTCCTTTGCCAGCTGAGCCTGGGAGTTTTGTGATCCACTCCATAGATTGTCTTTTCGTCTTAGGATCAAAGTGGTGAATCCATGTTTCCTCTCCCATTATACTGATGAATGATCGTCACCGTCAGCTTCCTAACTCGGAACTGACGAAGGTTCCTTAAGAACCGCAGTTAGTGTTTGAGCTACCCAATAAAAACATCTATTTAAATTATCTAATTGGTGAATAATTGCGTTAATAATACCGACAGAGATATCAAGTTGAACAATGGGCTCAGGTCATCAGCGTCGCATTCAAACCAGGGCGTGAAACGACCGACAAATTTTGCTCAGAGGCCTCTTCTTTCAGGCTTGAGACCCACAGCTTTACTTCCCTTCCGAAGGAAGCCATACTTAGGATTTTTACGCCTGAAAAAAATACATCAATCCTCGCCGGGTTTGAACCCGCGATCTTGGGTTTAGAAGACAACTGTGGTTACCACTACACCACCAGGACCGACTATTGTGGAATGTGTCGAGAGTGACATACTAACAAAAAATATTTATTTATGATTGTTAAGTGCAAAAGAAACTGTTCAAGTGTTGTAGGAGAGAATTTCGTGCTAAATTTCCAAGAATAACATCTCCATGGGGAAATGCAATTTTCAGATTGGTGAACAAAGTTCGAGCCCAGTACGTTTTCATTGGCAAGAAGCCAAAACAAAGAAAGCCCGGTTTTAATAGAGGAGAAGCTTGATTAAATAGATTATTGATTAGAAACTTCTCGAAAGCCTTTAACATGATTAGACCAGCAAGTTGAAGGATCTATTGGCAGTAGGTATAAAGCCACTTGGTTACTGGTCTTCACCCATATAAAATTACTTTTGTACATGGAATAAAACCCATGGAGACATTGAAGGAAAATATCCAGGAGAAGGTGTCCAATATTCGGGAAGAGAATTGCGCGAGTGTCTCAAAACCGTCTCAAAAGGATTGAGGCATGTCACATAGCTAAGAGCATGCATTTCGAGTATCTACTATGATGGTAAGTTTAATATTAATTACATTTACTACTAATAAATAACTACAGAAACTAACAATGAGCCTTATGCTTTCCGATAGCGCGACAGGAGCTTCTTCAGCAAGTGGCAAAGGCGTTAGGCCTGTAGGGAAAGTCAATTTCCGATTGCTTAGCCGAATGAGAGCACTGTAGAAGAGGACGGTGGGTAAATAGGTTCGTGACATAAGAACAATTACTTTAAAGAGGCTTACTTAAATATTCCCGTCCGGTTGGTTTGTATCCCGCAAATTAAATCAAGGATCTTATCTTAAAAATCTTCAGGAAAAAGCGCGAAATACTCTGAAAGGAAGGTCATTACGACTTGACGTGGAAAACTCAGATGTATGAAGGGTTCGTGGGTTGGATATACAGTTATAAAGGTTTTCTAAATGAGAGAGAAATTAGGAAAAACTGTTTATAGCCTGTAAAAACGCATTGCGTTCACGGAGTAATGGAATTATGAAATAATTACACACGAAGTCTGAACATGTCCCCGTAGAATATAGAAGCAAGAAAATATTGTGCCGCATTTGTAAGTTTACTCTGTCGGATATTGCAACACATTATGTTGAATTGTTAACTACTGTGCGAATATAGGTCAGGATACAATGATTCATCATTTACTCCTTCCCTGTTTCCTTACTTTCCTTTTTCTTACGACATTCACTCTTTATAGCCTGATTGTTGCCCATTGGTTGGATCAAATGATTTTCAGTATTTATCTAGTTTCTTCATCGTCATTTCTTACATCTATATATCGCTTGTGCTTGGACAGTTGATCGTTGGATAGAAAAGAGAAAAGTTGCTTTTGACTTTCAAAGTTTATTAGGACATGGGCTACTCCACTTTCATTCACCCAGTAACCCAGGTATTTAGATGTTCAAGTAAAAATTGAATTATGCAATCGGGATTTTTTTTTCAAATTGAGTAAATGTGCAGTTCCTTTGGCTAAATTATTTTAATGTATGTGTTAATTGTCTTTGAAGGATTTGGTGTTAAATTGTTGAAAAATTAAGCATATTGCTTCAAATTTCTTGAATTGTTGTAAAGAGAGTTAGATAAGGAACTCTCCTTTTCATTATGGCTTAATGCAATTTTCTGTGAAAGTAGTCAAGGAATTCTTCTTTTTGTCTTTAGGAAAAGTTCTTTCTTGTATTTTATGATGCTGAATTGTGTTTTTTTGCGTGCATATTGAATATTATTTTATCACATGATGGGTTTTCATGGATTTTTATCTTCTTTTGCGAAAGTACATTGTGTACATTTTATGTGTGTATTAATGCACAATTGATTATGCCAAATAATCAATGCATTTACCTGCCGCAATTAGTATTGTAATACTAATCTTGTACTTATTTAAAGTTTATTCTCGTTGAAGTGAAGTTTTTGAAAAATATTCTTGTGCTCCAGTCTTATAAAATTAATTAAATAAAATTCTCTTGCAGGTTTTAGTTCTGCTCGCGTCATTTTGGGCATATTGACCTTTCTAAGGTCATATTCTGCAGTCTTTCTTATTTCATGTTTCCACATGTTTTCATGTATTTTTACTGCGCACGCTAGCGAAGCAGTGCTGATGGAATAATGAGATGGTAGGACTGCGTATTCCTGCTTCGAAAGCGAAATTCATTATACACTCAGAATATTTGAGCTACGGGGTTCCTGATTGCAACTGCTTACCACTTACTGCAGACTCTGTACACGGGAAAAAAGCAGATACAGCCTTCGGGCGTAAGTTAGTATTTTTATTGCAATGTATATAGTTTTTTTAAGCAAGAAATTATACTGTATAAGCAATAATCTATGTTATAAGATTGCTCCTCGGCGGCAATACATTGCTGGTATGTGCGTAGAAAATGCCTGTATTTCTCGCAACTTTTCTTCCGTAAGAACACGGCTGTTCAGAACATTTGAGAGATCCTGTATCGCCCTCGCAACTTTTTAACAAGTTGGCAAACAGTTCCTCTACCTGGAACAGGACTGTCAGGATATTTTTAGCGAATCGCCTTAAAACTTCGTTTTTACATATGCATCGTACATAAAGCCCTGTTCTTTAGTGGCAAGAATAATTAGCACATAATGAAAGCACCGAGTAACACACTAACGACAAAATCTCCCTCTAGCAAACTACAAGCTACTACCTGCAAATGAATTATAGTCCTTGACGTATGCAGCCGCACTTTGACGGCCTGTAACTCAAATAATTTGATTGCATAATGTTATATGTGATTTTTATAAGTAGCATGTGCATCAAATGGAATTACTTATTTTTAATGGTTATATTTGACTATTTTTGCAGTTTTACAAAGTTCTTTTTGGCTTTCATACTTTGGTTTTATATTTGAACATTTACAGGATTCCCAGTTATTAGAAACACCACGCGTTTTGTATTTTAGTTTTAGTGTTTCTAGTGTTGAAACAGAGGCGGTTACTACTAAGGAGCAATAGGAGCACTGAGCCCCCAAGCATTTCAACACCTAGTGGGTTATGGTGGTCTAGTGGTACCCATATTTGCGTCACAGACCCAAGGTCGCGTGTTCAAACTCGGCCAGGTTTTAGGGCTTAAATATGCTAAGTATTGCTTCCTTGTCCCATGCCGTAGATTTACGGCACATAACAGAACCTCATCCCGAAAGAAGAGGCCTCTGACGAAAATTTATGGATCGTTTCAAGCTTTGAATTGAATAAGTCGCTAATGACCAGATATATTAAAAAGGCTCCATAAATAAATATAGCAAATTTACACGCCTAAAATTAATGCCCGCTTTTTTAATGTATCAATTTATTTTTTCAACAGGTCGTACACTTCGTTCCATTCGAAAACTTTGGAAAAGTTAAGTGTTCTTCCTTCTAAAACGAATAGGATGGATGGAGACCATTTCTCAGTTGCACGCCTAATTTTCGTCGCTTTATATTGTTGTATGTTTGGGAGCACCATAGTGCTTCCATTTAACTTCATTGGAAATCTGTCTCCTAGTATGTGCAGTAGGATAGAAAGAAAAGCGATCTTTGTTACCCAATGGCTTGCTGCATGAAGGGTAAATGTATACATTGCAGTGATGGAGAATAATATAAAGAAACTTTCTTTTTTTTTCCGTTGATAAGCAGTTTAATGAGATGGCACCTGTTGCTGTTTATAGTCGGCTTTAGTTATGCAGTTAGGCTTTAAGCGACCTATTTGGTACAATCCTTTGAATATTCTAACTAGTGAATAATTGTGTTGACACTGCCGCAGAGATACGCGTGTTGTCTGTTTTGTTTATTATTCGCTGATCGTCCCGAATGAGGGTATCAGCACGTTTCACTATTCCAGGTGTAACCGCAGTGTGCGGTTTTCCGGAGTGGGTAATGGAACAGATTGCCTCGCCCTTTTTTCACAGCCTCACTCAACAACTGACACTGCCATCTGTTGTGGTAGTTCCAATTTTGCCAAAATGAATTAATTTACTGTCTTTTGTTTGATACTCAAATTACTTACAAATTCAACTTTAGAAAACCAACTGTGTCACTGTGCTCTAGTGGAAAACGAAACACGTGGAATATAATGAGATAAATAAAATAAAATCAGACGTACTAACGCCCAAGACGCATTATCCGCTGATTTCTTTATGTCAAACGTTATTATATATTACACCCTTGATACAAATGTTTTCAGCTAATTCTTACTCAAACTTATCTATATTTTAATAAGACAAATTATTATTTAGAAAAACATTTAAATTTCACTAATTTTGTTCCACTAACTTGGACATTTTCAAAGGCGATTGCCTCCATCTTCAGCCTGGTCCCACTGGCCGCTTACCAGTGTGGTATTGAGATGTCGCTCTGTGGTTTTAATGAACTTATTGATGAGGTAACTGTTGTTTGGGAGATGAAAGTTAACCAAAAAATCTTTGTTTTTGTTTATAAATATATTTTCTATTACTGTTAATTCTATGGGATTTTGAAGAACTTTTATTAGTTTTGGTTCCTTTTGGAATTCGTGTTTTTTGCCAAAAATGGTCTGCCACTGCTGATTTTTCTGTGTGTTTATATTTTACATTTCTCATGTGTTCCTTAAAACGTATGGTAATATTTCTTTTTGTTTTGCCTATGTCTTTTATGTCACAGTCTTTGCAACCGATTTCGTGAATGTATGATTGCCTCCCTGGTGGAATTTTGTCTTTTGTGTTGGTGTTCATGTGATTTTTTTTTTAAACTAAATTTATTTACTGGTGCCAAAATTATGTTTGTCTCTTTAAAAAATCTTCTGGAATTTTTGGTATGCCCATGGGTGGAATGTAAATTTTATAGTTATCTATAGTTACTGGAAGCCAGCAACTTTACATTCAAAAGTATACTATTAAAAATAATTAGTGTCAACAGTTCATCTATAGTCTACCCTCCACTATTTCTTTATTAAAATATTTTGTTTGCTCTAATTTACTGAACTGTTAATCCGACATGACAATTGTGTCTTCTACTATTGACGGCCTACAGCGTGGACTAAACAGACTACAGCCTACTGTAATACTGGGCTACTTGCGGTGAATACAAGTAAATGAAAAGTATGACCTTCAAGAACGGAACTGTTTATAGCAAAGCAGATACTTAGACGCATGCAGGACAGCCAGTAGATAACGTGAAGAATTTCGTGTACCTTGGGCTAACTTTCTCGGAGAATGGAAGATGAGCAAAATACAATGATAGGGCGAAACTTAAGGCGAAAGTGAAAGCCGCAGAAACTCTGCTTATACGAAGCAGAATTCCAGATGTACCGATAGGCTATTAGAGACAGTATATGCGACAGTAGCACAATTTACAATGATTTATAGAGCCGAAATTTGAGGTTAGGAACGAACAGAGAAATTGGATCGGGTGAGGACGAGTTTTCTGAAAGGGATTTTAAAGGGGGGGGGGGTACAGCAAATTGCGGAATCCTTAAAGAATTTGCTGTCCATAGCGAGATTAAAGAATCCGGAATTCAAACAGTTAAGTACTGGCTACGAATTGTTCACGGAGATCAGACACTAATCAGGGCGATCTGCTAATAAGACCTAGATTTCAAAATTAAGATGGGGTCTAGAAAACATAGGAGGGTAACAGTTGGATCGAAGAACGGGGAAATAGGAGGGGGAGGGGGTTGGAGAAAAATAACAAACACTTGAGGGTATTAATAGGCAGTTGATTCTTTCCAAGTATGCAGCAAAAGTTTTGCTGGAGATACAATCGTAGCTGAAAATTGGATGGGGGGGGGGTGGACTCTACAATCAGGGGCCCGCTTGGTTTAGATTAGGGGCGTGGCGTATGACTAAAGTAACAGACAGAGAAAGTACAGAATCTGCTCTATAAGTGTGCATAAATAACCTTGGGAACATATTCTGGCGTACTGCAAGGGGACGAACGGAAGAATGGACAAAGAGATACCTACCAGTCCCGTTTGTAAAAGGGAAATAGGGCAGTGTGGACTTTGCTGATAAGGAAGGAGGAGGCGGAGCACAATGTTCAAGAAGCCTGGGATGCTGTAGGCTCTCGTCCATATCACTACAGAAATTTCACTCATTTATGTCCCGAAGAACGAGATCAATAATATTTGTTGAGAGTGCATACACAATATCGATTTGTGTTTATTTCTAAGTGTTTTCGTTTTAGAAGATACGTTTTTCTATTCATGTATTTATTTGGCTATTTGTAAATAATACGTTAGTTTGTGATTACATTTTTATGTGTGCATAGGTAATGTCATAAAACTCAAATGATTCGTTAAAATATAATATAATACTAAGGCAACATAATGCGCTACATACACACCTATAAAACCAATAAAAAATGTTGTGTGGGATTTGAACCCAGGAGCTTACGCAGAAGGGCAATGGCTTCTAAACACTACTTTACTCTAACGTTCTCTTTCCTTATGCTTATGATAATGAGTATTACGTTTACAGGCAAAGCGCCCACTGCAGTGTGCACTCGCTGCATGCGCTTGTGAATACAGTTTTTACGAGCGTCCCCGAAGTTCTCTCACATGTCAAATCTGGAGACGACTTTTTTTTTTTTTTTGTATATTAAAGATGTCATATTTATAGAATGTGTGTTATTAGCTATAATATCAATGTAGTTTGAAATGACTAGCATTAATCTTTTCGTGTTTATGCGCTTAGAGATTATTAATTTTCACAAATATATGTATGATAAAGCTATCGCATTAAAATAAGAAAAATAATGGATTTAAATCAAAACGCCTTCACATAACTCTTAACCATCTTAGTGTATAATTTTTCAATGCATTACTAATTTTTTATGTCCTATTTAATATGAATTGATGCTGGGCAAGGAAGGAGGCCTAGGCCACATGTTCTTTTGTGACGGTCGACTGGTTTTTTGGCGGTGGTCTAAAAAGAAAAAAAAATATTTAATTGATGTTAAAGCCAGGCTGATATTTCAAAGAATTTATTGAGAATATAATTTTTATTACCCCTTAAACGACAAAGTTACTAAGCTCTGTCCAGTGAACTTGGTCACGCATTAATACCGTCCTTACTTTCTGGACGACCAATATTGAATTTTTAACATATTGGAAAAGTTTATCCAATTCCTCTGAACGAGTGGAGCATTTCTTGTACATACAAGCAACTCTGTGTATTTGGGTACACTTTAGCATCATTAATGAAAACCGTTAAAGTGTACCGTGCCTTATCCATTTACATTACGCATTATCAAATAGCGGATGTTCAATTATAGCCCTCGAAGAGACTTGTCCAAACAGAGTTTTCACTAGGGACTTCCCTGCCTTTATAACCGGGGCGAAAAATATAACGTAATTATTAGGAAAAGCCTTTAAACGGAAGTGTTCATTTCCCACAGATATTCAGTTTCAAGCGTAAAAGGGAAGAAAGGAACAGACTATAACCATACGTTAGTAATGAAAACATATTAGGATGGAAAACGAACGGAACTAAATCTACTTAATGTTGTCATTTTCAGCTGCTCTCGTGTTTTTTTACATTTAGAAGTACAAGAGTAGAAAAAGTTGGAAGCTTTCAACCCAGGATACTTGCAATTGGTAGGGCAAAGCCGCACGTGTTAAAAAGCTTTTCACACTCATTACGTTCGCGTGTTGTAAGGTACATGTGCTACTTTAATAACTACAATTTACTGCGGTCTTTCTTTCACGCACATCAGCGTTAGGTATGGTGGGATGACGATGACGGAGGTAATGAATCGCTTTCAAGAAAGGTTTGGGTTCCCCCGTCCTCAAGAAAAAGCGTGCAGAGAGAGTGAAAGATAGGAAGACGAGCCAAAGACCCTTGATGAGGACATAAACACGTGAGACATGTTTGGCGCAGTCACCAGTGAAATCAAAAGGTCAGCTCAATGTAACAATCCCGGAACAATAATGCTGTTCAATCACTGTCTTATATATTTTGTGCATTATTATGTTAATGATTCAGACTTTATACCTTATTTTATTAATATAAATATACAAAAATTTACAAATATAAGACTATTTTTCCCATATATGGAATTCTTTTGTTTTAAATTCGCCAAAATGTTTATGTTCGTGTTTGTAATACAAGTTAAGGCGACAAGTAAGCAGAAATACACTTGTAAAATGAAAAAGGTTTCGTGACTGTAAATTTTGTTATAATGACATGTTTCATTTAGATATGTACGTTCTAGTTCTATAATATTTTAGATATTATTTAGTTAAAAAAGAAATAAGTCACAGATGCCTTATGATAAATATGTACTTAGTGCCCATATGAAGAAGTTTATGCACAGACATATACTACCCGACAGGTGCCACATTTTGTTGAAATTAGTTATTTCTTCTCCCTTTTAATTGAGTTTTAAATATTTTTCTTATAATCAAAATGGTTTGCTCCATAATATAACATGTTCAAAAATAAATGTAGAAAAATAATTATAAAACTACTATCTAAGTTTGGGCAAAATCTCATTACAATAGCTCTACTAGTTTCTGAGAAAAAGGTAGACACACTTTGAAAATTAAAAGGCTTAGAAAATGAGAAAAGAATATATTATTATTTTATGCGTATAACTCACTTAAAAGACCCCATAATTATATTCTGTACATTTTTCACAACTGAAATTTTTGTCATAGACAATGAAATATTGCATTATATTTGTAATTTGTATATATATTTATATATATATTTCTGTGATTTATTTTAAATAATATGGTTCAAAAAAGTTACATATATATATTCATTCTCTTAGGATAAATATGTCCTTTTTACTTAGTATCCATATGTGGAAAATGTACAAGAATGCACCGCCACGGTTGGCCGAGGTCATAAAGTCGCGGACTCGTGAGCGGGAGGTCTGGGGTTTGAATCCCGCCAGGACTCCTCCTTGTCTGAGGTTTTTTCCAGGTTTTCCTCAGTCCTCATAAATGGCAAATGCCGGGAGGTACCCTAAACTTAGGCCTGGAACGATTCCTTCCTTAAAAATAAAAAATCATTTCCCAATTTATCATTTCATCTCATGTATCATCAGTGTCCATCGCCTGTGGTGCCTCTGTAGCAAAAACGGGCGTTAAACAGTATTCATTCATTGTACAAGAATGCACAAATGTATACTACCTAAGAGGTGCCATATTTTTGTTGCAAGCAGTTTTTCTTATCTCTTGTCATTGATTTTAACTCGTTTTTAAATGGGAACAATTTTTTTCAAAGCTCAAATATTTGTTTAGAAAGCCGATCGCTTCAATTGTCACGGAGATAGTCGGTTGAGATGGCGAAATGCATTTCCAAATCCTTGCAGTGCTGTCCCCTGCACTTTTCAACCTAAAGGTCATAGCGAGAGGATACTGTCTATGCTGCAATATCCACTGTCAAAGCTTAGCCTTGGTAGCGGGGTGGGCATATTTCTCTGGAACGCACTAGTTCTGCAAACGCGAGAAAGTAACAAATTCTTAAAGATTATCCATTTGTTTTAAGGTTCTCTCGTTCACACTAGACGTGCGCTTCATTGATAATCTTGGTAGCCCCCAGTAAACGTCACAGTTACTGTTCCGCTTTTCTCTCCCCCAATTTCTTTTCTGCTTTTAATATAGCCTTCTACTTTCACGTGAAAATACTATCACTAAGGGTTTAAGTGTTTTATAAGTAACGCATCCGTCACATTCAAATGGAGGGATTTTTAGAACAATATCGCACATGTCAAGTCCTATATGCTGAAAAACTTTTAATTTTAATGAAAAAAACATCGCGAAGCTTTCCTGTGCAAGCTATGACATCGTCGATATGTATTTGTTAATGGCTTTCCATTCCCCCATTTCATATTCGTCTGAAAGAAAATATATCGCTATGTAACACTGCATTTGTTTCATAGAAGCTTACTTTACCGTGGTAGCTTGTTCATAACTTCAGCAAAAGCCTCATTCAATTAAAATAGTAAGATATTTCTATAGGTAAAAATATTTTTATGTGAAAAAGAAATGAGACGACATGCAAAAATATTTTCGGTGACGATATAACTTTCAAAACAACAGCCAGAAAATCCTCTCGGGATGTTGAATTTGACGTGACTAAGTATTTTATATCAAAATGCTCTACATTCGCTTTCAAATGAGAATATGCTTTTGATTTTTCAAACCTTAGCATAAGAATAAAACCAGTTGTCACTCTGCTTGCAGTAAAAAGTTATTTATGGTGGTGTTACACTTGTTTTTTCCTGATATTCTCTTTGTAATTAGATAATATAAGGTTTCTAATAATATTTTTTGTGATAATCGCTACTGCTTTGTCCTCATAGGGTGCAGCTACCCTTGGTCTGACGCTTCCAACAAAGTCACACTTAACGTATTTCCTGTTCCACACAGGTCTTATTTGTCCCAAGAGAACTGGAATATCGCTATAGGATTTACCACAGTTAACCAGATACAGTATCTGCTATTTAACGTTTTGCTTCATATACCCTCCATTGTCTTCTTGCAGCTGAGTTTTGTGTAGCTACCAAAGCAAATAGTATGTAAAACGTGAAGGTCCTGAGCTACTCTATGTCTTGAAACGTTTTCTTTATGGCAGCCTTACCTGGGCTCCAATTTGAAGGGGTTTGTTGTTGATTGCCTCAGCCTGTTGCCTCGCTTCAAGACAACGGAATCTCAGGGTAATTTTCGCTGTTCCGTTGATTTCTGTTCGCCAGGACTGAGAAATTCGTTACAATAATTACACAACGTAACATTTTTACACTTCAGTTTATTTAGCGTAACGTTGTTTACATCCAATTCAAATTGTTCATTCCACACAACAAGAAATGCCGAATGTACTGTTTTATGTCCATGCATTGTTACTTAGGCCATATCAGCTGTTGAAATGAGCAAAAGTGTTTTAGTAATAAGAAAGCGGAGCGTGTTGAGTCAAAAGTTTCCACTAAATATCTGAAAATGAATTAAATGTCTCCTATTATCAGTAAGTTGGGAAAATGTGCTGATTTATACATAAACACATATTTAATTTTTCTTTAATTACAATTAAAAGTTGTCATGTTTATTAATTAGGATATTTGGAATGATTTGAAACATATTTTATTCTCCATATTTCCGATTATAGTACGTATTTTTACATATCTGAGAAATGCTGCAATGTGTTTATATAAGTAAATATTTTATTTGAAATATTTTCCATGTTTTATGCTTTTAAATTATTCTTGTCAGATGATAGTTTAAAATTCGTTTTACTATCCTCATTAATTCAAAACAGGTTCTTCCCATGAAATGTAGAACATAGGAAACAAACCAAAACTAGTAGTTAGAGACAGTAGAAGTAGCTATTAACATTGAAGCCATTGATAATGTGTTGAATGTTTTAGGCTCTGTTAGCGCTTCTTCAACTGAATCGACTAAACCCTTTAGCTTATTATCCGAGCAAATTTCTGGTACATCATAAATGCTCTAAAGTACTCCAAAAACAACAAATTTGCAGTGATAATTTTTCAGAAGTAGCGAAAGTGGAGTTGAACATAGTGTAACCAAGAATCCGAGCTAAAGGGAGCAGTAGTATTGGACGTTTTATTGTACCAGTTTTAGAATACATTCAAATAAATACAACTGTCGCATGGGCCTTACTGCCATACATACCAATATCATTCTTATAACAATCAAAATGTCCATACATTTACATCCATACATATATACATACACACATACATACAATTCTACATACATACAAATATTTCGATATATTTTCTACTAATAATTATATATAAATACATAAACATGAATGGAACCCTTAATCTTGAGCCCCCTTCCATTTACTCTCACCCCCTCTCCAACTCCCCTGTCCTCACTATAGCCATTAATCTTCTTTGTCGGGTCTTCTCTAGAAATATTCCCAAATTGTGTATCTCACATGCACCAACACTTCCCGGCAGATGTTCCAATTTCTATTGAAATTCAGAAATTGCGGTGGTAAATGCCCATTTCTTAAAATCTGCGTTTCCCTGTATTCTGCCAAAATATGCCTGCAGGTATCGCTTTTTCTGCACAATGGGCAAATTCTTTCCCCGAGAGCATTAACTGTTTTTTTTTTTCCCCTTTACAGGCCCCTAATCTGAACCACTTCTTTCTTCTCTACCACAGATATCTAAATAATGTCCCCTCTCCCACCCCGGATGTATTTGAGCCTGCAGGTTAAGCGAAACTTTTTCTGCGCATTGATACAAAATATTTTGCCTATCTATATCTCGCGTGAAATGTCAGTGTCATTTTACCGCCATGAGGGCCAAGGTCGTCAAGATGCGAACTCCAGATCGGGAGGTCTGGGGTTCGAATCCCTCCAGCAACTTCTTCCCTGACTGAGGTTTTTACCAGGTTCTCCTGAGTCCTCATAATGGCAAATGCCGGGTAGTTATCCTAAATTTAGACATGGAATATTTCCTTCCTTAAAAAAAATAATCGTCCAGTTTACCATTACATTTCATGTATCATCAGCATCAAGCGCCTGTGGTGCCTCAGTAGTACACACGGGTGTTAAACACTATTTAAAAAATCAGTGTCTTTTTAAGCGCAGAATCAAATGCTAGATCTGGATTGAACTGCACAAGATATTTCTCGGTTTAAAGCTGTCCAATTACTTCCAGTGATTTTGAGCGGAGTACAAAGTATAAGAGACAATAAACGCAGTTCTACATTTGAAATATTAACAGAATGTTTTGTACCCATTGTTTCGTAAAGGCACAATTGTCATAGTACACTTGTTAGATGTAACAGCATTTGATGAAATGCAAATATTTTTGCATTTTTGCACTAGTTTTATAACATTTTAATCAATACTTTACTTCTTATTTTGGTAAGTTTTAATTCATATGTATGGGCATATTTAACCACAAGTAAAATGATTTAAGTCCTGAGATTAAAATGTAGCAGCACATCCTGTGAAGATGGGCATGGTTTTGGTCCTTGTAAAACTATCACAACAGAATAACAATTAAAATGTATGATTTAGTGCATCAAGATCAAGATGAATAATATTTAAATTAAAGAATTAAGGATAAAGGATAAAGAGGAAAAATTATCACAAGGGGTCCGAGATTGCAAATAAAGTCACGAACGTAGTTAGTCTGTAAATTTCAGATCCTCGAGTGATATTTATTAAGACTATTTCACGAATAAAATAATAATTTAAATATAATTCCCCAAAATTTGGCTTACAAAATTGAATTAATTGTATATCGGTATTATGCATACTTAACCTTTTCAGGTCGTCTTACAACAATCGAATGTCGATTATCAGTAATATAAATAGAGAATAACCAAATAGAAGTTCAGGAGCATTTCATGTATAGAATAAGAATAAATTAACATATATTTGAAATTCGCATACAGATTATTAACAATTGTGTAAATATTTACTTACTTAAGAATACCTACCTATTCAAAAACTGCGAGACTGAAATAGCTGAAATTCTACTATTATAATCGCTACCGTTCGATTTACTAATACCAACTGAGAAATAACATTATACCATTTTGAACACGCTTTTATTAAAATTCACGGTTGCTTAGATAAATATTATTACATAACTTTAAAATTATTTCAGACTGTTTGGCTGAATACGCAAAAACAATTGCTTGAGTTAACACACTTAAATTAGTTAAATGTACCGTCTGCTAGCAAAAGTGGTCCGTGTAGCGTACTCAGGATTTATAGTATAGATATAGAGTTGGCTACACTGACCAGAAGATAACTGCACTTCGCGCGGTGAAGGGATTTGGAAAAACCTTTCAAAATTTTCACTGCAATTGGATATAATTCACAATTTTGTTTCATATCGTTGGTCGAATTTACGATGACGTCACATAAGTCAGCAAGATTTTGACATTTGCTCAAAAAAGCTTAAGAGTCTACATTTGTAAGCAACATTTAAGATATCTTCCGATGGATAAGTATAAAGTTCTTTAGAGTTTCGGACTATGAATAAATCTTGTGCCTATTATTACCATGAAACCAAAATTAAAAGTTAATGAATGGAAACACAAAGGGTCTTAATCCTAGGAAAGTTAGGATGCAATCAGCATTTTTAGTATGTACAAAATGTTATTCTAGATTATTTATTTGCAGAGAGGAACAACAACGACAACCAAATTTACGGTATGCAATCAAGGAGAAATGTCATGGAAAGTTGAGGTGAAGTGTGCTCTTTCCTGAGGACAGTGTTTCAAGGAGCAGCTAGGCCGTTCCCAAAACTAAAAGTAAGTCTTCAAGAGATGGAAACTTAATCAGGTTATCAAGTTACGCAGGTTGTAAATCTGTTAGTTTGCAGGTTGGACAAGTCCCTTCCAAGAAGTTGTAGAAATTAGGGCATTTGCAGGAGAAATCTTCAAGAATGTGATGAAAAATAAGGCAAAAAAAGTTTTGATAAGGGAGAGAGCACAGAGGTTCTTGTAGTTTGTAATGCCATCTTCTTTTAGCGAATTTGGAAGGCATGTAGCTTGCGGTTTTACGCATGAAACGATTTTGACAACTTTCTTCAACTCTCCATTATTCCTGCCTAATAACACCGAAAATGACAATGAAAAAATTATATAACGCTCTGGCGGTCACAATTTTTGTTTTTTCTCAACGAAACTGGGCATATAACCATCAATTAACAAACGATTGGACGTGTTCGTTAATCAAAAAAATTGGATAATTGGGAGTGGGGTTTACCTAAAGTGAATTTAGAAAAAAAAAATATAAAAATCTCCATAGCGGCCGCAATTTTTATTTTTTCTCAACGAAACTCAGTATATTTCTTTAAAATAAATTGATACAATTAATTTCTTAAAATCAGGGCAATTGGGCCATTAGGAGCCTGAACCGAGGTGGGGTTAAAGCGGAAATTAAAAATCGCTCTAGCGGCCGCAATTTTAAATTTTTAAAGGAAACTCGGTGTATGTCACTGAAATAAAATAAGAAAAAATGTTTTGAAAATCAGTTATACCGGATTATGAGAAGGAACTGAAAATCGCTCTAGCGGCATTAATATTGGCTTTTTTGCAACGAAGTTTCGTACATAGCATTTAAATAAAACAAGAAAAGTAGCTTCTAAATATTAGGAAAATCGGATCTTTAGGAGTGGGGGTTTTCCTTAAACCCAAAATTTAAAAATCTCACTAGCGGCATAAATATTTGTTTCTTCCCAACAAAATTCGGTATATACTATTTAAATGAAATAAGAACAATAATTTCTGAAAATTGGGGAAATTGAATAATTAGTAATAGAAGTATACTTGAAAACCGAAATTTAAAAAGCGTTCTTGCGTTTAATTTTCTCTATGTTGTTTTAAAATATAAGGACAAATTAATTCAGCACATAAACTGTATTTATAACGACGTGTGTTTTACATTTAACAAAAGCATGGTCGTGAAGATAGCAAATTGAAACATTAATCTAATATATGTTTGAGAATTATATTTATATATAAGAGCGCTCTGTAATAACCTTTGGAAAACGTTTGCGTTACATGTTTTTACTACTATGACATTTAAATGAAAGTTCAAAGGCAATAAACCTTTCGATTGTTTATTGTTCATTGTGTATGTTTTCTTAGTATATTGTAATTATTTTTAAATAGTAGCATGCTCTGTTTAATTGAAACTTATGAACAAATGTACATGTAATTCCAAACTTTCTGTAATTTTTCTCTATTTTAGTGAATGTAAAGCTGTTAACCAAGGGCTCAATTCATAAACATGGTTGCATTTTAAAAAGTTTAAAAATACAATATAACTTTGAATATCAGTTGTCACAATTTGAGTTAATTAATAGTATACCATTAATTTTTGTGGTTTAATCTCAACAATAATTCTTAAAATGTGGTTTCTCTGTTGTAATACTTATAGATTGCAAGAATTCTAATTTTTTCCCCCTCATACCACACAGTAATGCTATAACTTATTTCACTTAACTATTTAATTAGGCCATAATTTGGATTTTATATTCATTTTTTAAATTTACTCTACTAGGTGAGGAATTCACTCAGTTTACAGAGCTCCTGCATGATGGACTTTTGTCATAGAGCAACGCTAGACGCCCATAGAGCATCCCACCTGCTGCAGTTTAGAGATAAATGTATAAGCTTTTTATTCTCCTGTTATAAGAACTCCAGTTTTGCAACAATTGCCCCAATTTCAGATCATTTTCTAAAATAAAAATAATTTTATGAAAGTAGGTTGTGATATAAGAGCATGTCTAAAAATAGACTCATTATCTTCCACGTTATTTCAGAAATGCAGTAGCATTTCTGTAGGTACTTCAACACTCTATAATTGCAGCAAATGTTTTAGTGAAAGGAAACAACGCTTCAGCGACGCAATACGTGTTCATATAAGCAATTATCTTAATTTACGACTTAAAACTTCATTTTTCAGGCAGATACTTAGGCAATTCACCGAGCTCGCTATCTGGTTAATGGATCTTCTAAGCAGCAATTAAGGGTATTAAACCTCTCTGCAAATTACGATAGGCTCATTAAAGTTGAATGTAGTAGATTTGGAGTTTATGCCACGTTGGTGGGTTTGATAATGTAATCTAATTGAGCTTCGTACTATTAAACTTAAAGGGATTACTCTATCTACAGTAAAGCTTTATGGCTATTCATTCAGCCATTTGCATCTGCTCCTTCTGATGCAAGGAAAATAAGTTTGATACTTGCAGTTTTAAAAGTAATTTAGTTTTAAATAAAATATTCCTGGATTCTGCATATGGATTCTCTGAACTAAAGTGAAAACCTAAAATATATACAGAAAGCGTGAAAAACCGGGTGTTTCCAAAAGTAAATTTTACATGAGAGAGAGAAAACAGTTTGGAACTATCGCCAAAATCGTGAATTATGTTTAAAAACGATTTTAGGAGAATATACCATTTAAAACAATGACTTTCAAACTGAAGTGTTTACACTTCACTATTCTTGTAGTTTTTTTTTTTTTTTTAATACCTAAATCGATTTTTCTCGTCTGTTGTAGAGTTGTTTTGATGTCTTGCCTATTTATATTCACATTAAACAGCTCACTTTGAGTCAAACATTAAACATTCATTTTATTTATTGTTAGAAAATGTTCAAATTTATAAGCAGAAGGGTATTAAAGTATGTTTAACTGCACATATTTCGTTTTGGCCAATTCTTTTTGAACTACACACCTAAGAACATATTTTAAATCGTATCGGGAAAAAATTGAAAAATTGCACGCAAAACTTATTTACAAATATTTAATTCACATATTTCCTAAGATTCGCCTAATTTTAATTCAAACATAAAGCATCTATTTATTTTAATTCTTATTGCAAAATTTCAAAAACTAGATATTAGCTATGTTAATTTCATTGCGTGTTATAGTTTACATTGCATGTATTTTCATTTTGTTCCTCCAAGTCAGGGTCAGTACTGGGAATGTGTTCTGCTCTTAAATTTTGTAGAAGTCATGGAAAATGTCGATCCGCGATAAGTCCAAGATGTCTGTCTTCTTTTCAGCACTTAGAGGAAAAGGAGCATCATGAATCACCTGTATTAATAAAGAACAAGGAAGCAATGTTTAAGTAGCTGGACTTGCATGTTTTTTTTTTTTTTCCATCCGCATTCTGTTGGTGAAATATAAGCATAGCCGATTTACCTACATGTTGCCGCAAACTGGATCTACAAGTTTTTTCACAGTTCATTATCTCCTCAACTATTGCAATTCGACTTATCCGATTTTTCACAATATGAAACTCCTCACGGATAATCGCTGTTTGCCAATAACTCATTTTCAACCGAAAGTGGACTTTTCCGGTTTTTACGTTTTGTGTAGAATTACAGATAGGCTCTCGAAACACAAGATGTATCTTTTTTTTTTTTTTTTTTTTTTTTTTGAGTAGTGTTTAACGCCCGTTTTTACTACAGAGGCACCACAGGCGGTACAAGATGTATCGATATGATATGACGTTCCTGTACATTAGCTGAATACATTTTACGATACTTTGTTAATACAATTTTCAATTAATATTGTTACAATATTAATTGTCACAGTGGTCAGAAACAGCACGTGTTCTCATTCATAAGTTTCTAAATGCTAGCAAGTAGCAAGTATCAAATTCCGCGCGCTCCTAAGCCCGGCCGCCGATTTCATAACGACACCCCTTCCTCATACAGTGAGGTTATTTCAGTTACGGGCCACCTGAGAGCGCCTGCTTATTGCGGAAGTGCAGTCGCGGCAACAGGGAAAAGGGCGATATATTCGCCGCGCATAAATTTAGTATTTTAGTGTTTACATTTTTGTTGAAAGCATAAAATTACATTGTATTCAAAACTGGTATTAATAATGTGTTATAAGAGATGTGGAACAAGATGCAATTCCTGTATTTCATTTTCTTCCGTAAGACACGGCGTTTAGGAACACGTTTCTTGTCATTGAGATAGGCAGTCTCTTGTTACTTTTCAACAAATTAGGAAACAATTTCTTTACCTGAAATACGGTTGCCTAGATATTTTCTTGCAAATCATCTTACCACTTCACATGTTATCGTAAATAAAAATTCGTTCTTCAAGATTGTATTTATGCAGGGTTTTTTTTTTTTTTTTTTTTTTTTGAGTAGTGCTTAACACCCGTTTTCACTACTGAGGCACCACAGGCGGTGGACACTGATGATACATGAGATGAAATTATATATTGGGAAAGGATATTTTTTTTAAGGAAGGAAGCGTTCTGAGGAAAACCTGGAAAAAACCCCAGTCAGGGAGGACGATCCTGGCGGGATTCGAACCGCAGACCTCCCGCTCACAGTCCGTGCCTTAACGACCTCGGCCACCCGTGGCGGTTATTTATGCAGTGACATAACTAACGAAGAACAACTAACACACAATTGTGCCATCTTTGCTTATATCCTGTTGTCCGTGATCGATAGTTGAAGTTATGTTTCTTCTGCATATCTCTCTCTCTATCTTCCTTGAGCTATTGCTTAAGCATAACCTAATCTTCAGTGGTTTTGCCTATTGGCTGCAGCGTATCACTTAGTAACAGCTAACCAAACTTGCCTCGTAGACCCAAGGTCGCGGGCTCAAACCTGATCGATGGAAGGGAAGAAAGGTTGTGGGTGCTGTGTCGTACGTTTACGTCAAGGCTGAAAGAAAAGATTTCTGAGCAAAATTTATCGGCCGTTTCACACCTTGAATTGAATGGGACGCTGATGAGCTGAAATGTTAAAGAATGTTCATATAAATACTAAGCATGGTTAGGTCACCAGACACTTTCTTCTCTTCGGTTTAGACGCAGCCAAGAAGCCCCGGCGTTTCGGTACCTGTCGACCTTATGACTAGAAAGTGTGTTGGCAGTTTCTTTGCTGTGACTACCCAGTATTTTGTATGAGTAAGGGACTGTTTTAAATGTAAAGGCTGTTGCTTAAGGTGCATTCTTTGACGCTTTGTCAAGAAATGTGAACTGTGAGGGCAATTGTAAAGACATCAATTTTCTGGCTAGATTTTTAACTGTTGTTCTTTTAAAATTTTCGTGTTTGTAATTTTTTCCTTATTAGTTAATGGAGCGACTCTTTTAAGATTTATTACGGAAGCTTTCTCTTTTGTGATTTGCTCTTAAAATTCTTTACGTTTATTATTTTGAATTTAGAATTTAAAATATTTTTGCACATGATAAGTACATGATTTGGATGGTTTGGAAAGGTATATTTAAGTTCTCATTGTTGGTCTTTTCAAGTTTTACTCATTTTTCTCTCGGATTGTTAAATCACCTTTTTATAGTCACATCCTGGAGGATTTCCTCCAGTTCCTTCGCAAAGCGAGAGCTTGGAGAAATCAGCAGTTATTGGTATACGATGCATAATTTATACAAAATGAAAGTAATATACGAGCGCACATCCATTCGCTGACAAGGCCCTCCCACCCACCAACTACTACAAGCTGCTACCTGCATCTGCATCACACAAGCTTGATGATTGACTTCTCTCAATGTCGGCCCATAACTCAGATAACCTTGCTGCACATATATTCTCCAAATATAACTTAGGATAAGAATGACAAAATCGCAATTCGTGTATACGTAGATGCTTTTGAAGAAAATGTTTATGGACAATGTCAGCAATCGAAGATATGTGTGCTTTCTATAAGAATATTATCAAATTAACTCAGAAGATTCAGTGATTCAGATACTAGCCTTTTAAACAAACGTCGCTCAGGGCAATCTTCAGATATATAAAATGAGATTCTGCGCACAGTACTCAAAGGGCGACTGGTGCTATGCACCCTCACCAACAAGACAAAAGTCACAGAGAGAAGATTCATATGAACCTACCAGCTCAGGTTAAGCAAAGAACTTCTTGAAATGTCCATAAACGGCCATTGCTAGAAATGCTTTGAAAAGTTGCTCTTTTTGCAAAATTCTAAGATGAAAATGCAGTGAGTTCTAGTAGGGAAGAATGTCAATTTTGCCAAGGTCGCTTTGGACAAAAGTGGTGTTTGACATTTGTTGGAATTTCAAACTTCTTATGTATTTCAATTGACACTGAAATTCACTGGGAGTAACTAGGCCAAGTTTATAAAGTTTTATGGCAAAGGTTTATATTTATTAATATAAAGTACGCTAAAAAGCAGTAGGGTAAAGACTCCTGCTCAACGAGCAAGCCATGGTTCAACAGCAAGCCCAGGAAACTGCCAGTTGAAACAGAATTGCTGACTTAATCTAATGTTGCACCTTCTTGCTACAGTTCGTTCCGTCCCATGTAACATTTTTTTCGAGAAAGCTAAACACGTATAACAAATGCCTTAGTAATTTTGGGGCTCTAAATCCAAAGACAGGATTAATAGCTAAATTGCAATAACGCCCTCTAATTCATGTTTCATTTTAACAAATAAAATGTTAATTATAGGGAAACATGGGTTTCCAATCAACCGAGTAACATATCTGTGGTAGCTGGAATTATCTGGCTAAATGAACTATGAAATTGATATTGCAACTACAGGGAAAATGCACGGTCGTGGATCGTTTTTTCTTTACTTTAATTATAAAACACATTAAGATCATTGGTTTTATATATTACCGAAGGGAAATAAAGAAATGGAGACAAAAATATTATTCTTGCGTAATATGTTAATGCCACCAAAAAGAAATATTGCAAGTTTTTTATTGTATAAGTTGCAATAGTCCAGATAAAAAATAAAAATTGTGACAACAGTTACATCCTGTTTACAATATAAGCATAAAATGGTAGGCGTGCCATTTGAAATTTCAAAATGGGAATAGCTGGAGGTAAGCAATATTGATTTTAAATTTCTTCCCAATATAATTATCAATATGCGGTTACAATCATAGAAAAAATTAAGGGTTTGCGGGATGCCAGATGTAATTTTCTAAAATATATGCAATCCTAATCAATAATTTGATGACAGAGTCAACGAAGAGTATGAAAAATTAAAGTATTGTTCCAAATGAATGGATGTTTTTCTTATATTTTTCTGATATTGTACACTAAAAATAATAAATATTGAAGAAGTAAAAATATACATAACAGTGAAATAGTTACACAAATAGCGGCAACCGCCTATGGTGCCTCAGTAGTAAAAACGGCCGTTAAACACTACTCAAAAAAAAAAAAAAAATAGCGGCAAATTTCGAACGGCTTGAGTTCTTCATCTATCTTTATTTAGAATGGAAAAGAAATCGGTGCCATCATTTTATGTAATTTCATAATGGAACAAAACTTTTTAATATCATTTCGGTCATTAATGCACTGTTTGACCGAAAATATTACTTTCTGAGTTATCCTTCTGTGCTGCAATGTGTTAATACATTCCGATTATAATAATGGCTAGACAAACAGAAATAGTACGAATTGCGTTTGTTTCGTATTAGAAGCGTTTTTAACTGAAAAGTTTTATGTGAACCATTCCGGTTCGCAAAATTAGGTTTGACATTACGGAACTTAATGTTATATCTATGCTAGCTCTATTTTCATTCATCTTTACATGTAAGGCTGCCAATTTTCTTATTAAGTCATGTTAACAGCTTAATATGTAGGAATAGCATTATTGGCTGATGATTCGTAAAGAGAGAAAATTCTGATTATAATGAATTTCTGTTACGCTGCATTGTATGTTGACAAGAAAGTCTGATGCAAAGCAAGTAGTGTAAACTCGCGCCCACGCATTTGACATGATGCTGCTCCACTTCCGCTCCACCAATACAGAAAACATTTACTTTTGCCGGTGTTCCCACACTGATGACTTGAAGAATCGTGATAAAGGAAAGGAGAAGGTACAGCCATCATTAAACAATGTTGCCAAATGTTTCAAGATAAAACATTTATTTTCTCGGAAACTCTTGAGAGATAAAGAAAAGGGTATTCACTATTTTTGTTCTCCTTATTAAGTTCAATTACCAGCTTTATTTAAAGCACTGGTTTCATTCTGCATATAAAAACGGAAAATGAAATTGTGTGAAAATTATAGGGATTTTACTGTAACATATTGTCGCATCTATGGTGTGAGCTAGAGGAGCGTAGTGGTATGAGTACTCACAGGTACAATTAAGAATAATGTTACTACCATTGTTACTTATTTTATTGAACACTAATAATAAATTGCGCACATTAGATCCTCTATAATGCTGAAGGCTTGTTAGCACATCATTAGTGAATAGTATGCGTTAGGCCATTAGGGACGAACGGGCGGTTTTACCTTAGAGATGGTGTCTCGTAGAGCCGAGGATGCAAGGCGGCCACAGGGCAGGCCAGGCGATGAGTGGAGAAACAGGTGTGGAACAGACACTTCTTGAGGTTCTGCTACCTCCTTCTATACAGCTTTGAAATCGTCTAGAGGGATCTTTACATTATGTTATAATGTTTGCCAATTATGGTATACCAACGCCCTAAGTTTGAATAATAGTAACCAAGGAAAATACAATATGTGGATAGCAGAAGAATATGAGTGCAGCGTAATTCTGCTGGTTGCTAAGCGGACGATTACGTCATGGTTCATTCTCTTAACTACGGAAGTGGTAAACCAAATAATAATTTAATAAAGTTCGCACTTTCTGATGCGGCTAGATAATATAAAAATTTAAAATATTCAAGCAAATAAAATTAACTGTTTGCATAATAATTTTGACCAATTACCAATTTAATGCATCCCTCGGCCATATACTTTTAGTAATATCAACAGTAGAAATGTTCAAATGCATATGCAAAAAGAATATTATTAGTAAGAAGCAGAAGAACAAAATGCTTCAGGGTGGAAAGATCAGGATTATATAACTTATTCTGTATACCGTAGATTATGTTGAAAAAATGAACTTTTTTATTTGGTTTATTTATGGACGCTCTTTAACATCTCAGGTCATCAGTATCCCATTCAATTCAGGGCATGAAACGGCCGATAAATTTTGCTCAGAGGCCTCTTTTTTCAGGCTTGAGGTTCTTTTTCATGCCATAAATGTATGACACGGGACCCACGGCTTTACTTCCCTTCCGAAGGAAAGCATACTTAGGATTTTTACGCCCAAAAAATCCATCGCTCCTGGCCGATTTTGAACCCGCGATCTTGGATTTAGGAGGCAAGTATGGTTACCACTACACCACCAGGACCGACGACGAAAGTACTGCATGTGGTCTTCCTCGATACAATAAACACATATGAAGAGGGATAAAAGGGTCTCATCGACATTTTACTAACTTTTCAGGAGAATCATTCTAAACATCTATATTTATGTACAACTTGCTGTTGAACACATTTTTTTTAATCCTACTCATTTTGCAAATCTCATCAGTTTAGTGCCAGTTTTGTTCTTACTCCTACTTTATCTCCCTTAATTGTGAAGTGGCATGGCCTTGTGTGGGAGGCGTTCGTCTATTGTCCGACGCACCTTCGCTATTAACAAACATGAAAGGTTGAGTACACTCTTCCTGGGTTTTCCACGAAGCAGACACTTCCTAGCTTTCTTCCTTCCTTGGTAGACGCAGCCAAGGCGCTCCAGATTTGGGAGTAGTAATTCAGCCTTTGTGATTAGAAATTTCTAAGAAGCCTCTTCGCTGAGTATCCCAGGGACCAGCGTTTTTCAAATTTATAGCATTTTAATGCAAATATTTTCTCTTTTAGGTATTATTTTATAATGGAATGTCCGGTGATTTTACGGGTATTTAAGAAGGAAGTCAAAAGAGAATTAAATGTAAAACAGTAGATAAAACAGTAAAAAAATATTACAAAGTAAAAACGAAGCATTGATCATGGAAAGAGATGAAGCAATAAATAAAAGAGTGGAGATTAAGTATTTGGAAACAAAAAATAAGAGATCAAGGGCCATTGGAACAGAAGCTGAGAAGTGAATGGAAAGGGGGTAAAGGTTGACACTGCCCTTGACGCGATCTATTTTCACTAGAAAATAGAAAAAGGGGAAGCAAAGAGAAAAAAAAACGCTAACACATTGGAGATTGCCTCCCTAGGGATGGAAGGATAATTGATTATGGAAAAGGATATGAAGAGACAAAGATATCTCATACTCCATTTATGATTTTACACAAGTCAGCAGTTTATGGGGTTTTAGAATACCTTGTAACAAAGGTTAATTTAAATGCGTGCAATTTTATCCATGTAAATGAAGTTTTAAAAATATTCTACATGTTTTCATTGTTAAAACTTGCAATGTTTGTTATTTGAGCTTAGTATTAGAAAATTTTTCTGTTAGAATTGAAAATGTCAAGTTAAAAAACGAGCAACATTTTAATTACATAGTGTCTTATTTTACTAAAATAATAAATGTGAGGAAATTTTGACATTGGAGTATTCTGCAATTGTACCTGCTTAAGTAGCACTCTTGAGCCTTAATGCAAAGTTGTGTGCTTTGTATGTTTGTTAATAAGAGTAGAACAGCAGTGATGGGGAGGATTATTTAGAGTATAATTCTTCGATAGTCTAATACTTGCTGTGGCATCCCTTACATTTCATAGAAATACTAGATTTTTTATTGTTAACAAACACCAAAACCCCCGCTTCTATAGAAGAATCATCCATACGCCCAATGATGAAGCTTCAAAGTTGAGATCTCTCCAGGACCTCACAATGAGGCAGTATGTGTAGAAGTTTTATTGTGCTGCTTACATAATCCTTCTTGAAAGGTTTGTACAGTTTAGAGATGTTTCCGAACGACCCAATTAATGCAACCGTTCTCATCAGTTTCTTGCTCACAAAATGTAGAAGTTACCTGCTTAGAGATAAGCTGTGGCCTTTGACAAGATTAACCGCAGTATTCAGACTTTTCCTTCCCTGGTCCATGCTTTGACTGAGAATTTTGCAATTTGCACATTGAGGTTCAAGTCCAATAAAGGGACTTGACAGATTACCTGTCTCTTCATTCCCTTCTACGAGTATATGGCGATTAAAATGCCTGACTGTTTCTGTCCAGACGTTTCGAAACTCCTATTCTGAACAAAACATATTTAGTATTAAATATAGTCACCGTCGTTACTGAGCACTGTCTGCCAAGTCATGGAAGACTATGAATTCCGTTGGGACAGAACTTCTTAACTACATCCAGTGAAATTTCCAGATTAGCAAAGAGTCGTAATTCCTGTCCTTGTAGACGATTATCCAAAGAAAGAAAAACATGACAATCTTGATGGTGCAATGTGAAAAATGTGGTGGTGCACTAGAATTTCCAAACCAAGAGGGATAATGATCTCACAAATCACCTTAGCTGAATGTTATTTTGTATTATCCATGCAAAAATGACACCTTTGCGATTCAACAGTGCAAACTTTTCATGGAAGCCTTCCAGTTGTTAGAATATACAGAGAGTTCGCATCACGCTTGATCCGAGAAAGCGGATGGGAGGAAGCCGGTAGAGCGCAAAGTATACAACGCCATTCTAGATCCGCAATTTTCCTAATATTCTACTCATAAACTTTCATTAGTATATGTCATGCACACAATAATCACTTTATTTTACTAGCCTGTTACAACAGTTGCTCAAAGTTGTCTCCCTTGGCATTCACACATCTTTTGATGAAATTTGCATTCACACGCAAAAGTCCTAATAATTTATATTCTTACGTTATCTTTCATTTAATTGCACGCGGTAAAATCTGGTGAACGTGAGGGTCATAGCCCATTAGAAATAATTCTGTTTTCAAAAACCTCTCTTATAGCCTCCAAAAAATAACAGGCACTATGGGCTATAGCAGAATCTGGTTGAAGATATTTTTTCATGATAAGTTAATTGTTCAAAAAATGCACGGGTATTTGCGTACATACCTATCCAATTTTATGCTATATTCAATAAATATAGGTCCCATTGTTCGATACTTCGCATCATAAACTAATCATTTCATCATGGAGAAATTTGTGAATTATTCATGGATTTGCTGTGCTCCTGAATCTATTGTTCTGTGAACGTATGTAAATGAAACAATGCTTCAATAGAGAAAATGATTAAATGTAGATCAACAATCCATCATGAATGTTCAGTAAAATACAATTACTCACAGAAACTTACTAGAATTTTGTTGTCATGCGGCAGTAATTCTTGGACTAAAGTAAATCTGTAAGGTTTCAATTTTGAAAGTTTTGTAATCGTATGAACGAAAAATTTTGAAGTTCTTGTGCTGCACGACGTAAAGATTTATTAGTATAACTTTCAAGCGATATCCCAATATCATTCAGCTTTCTTCTGTTAGAAACCTGTGTTTAGGCCCACAAATTTTAGAGTTCAGTGATCCCGTTTCTTTAAATCTATTGACCAGGTTTCTAACTGTATCTGTATTTGGAAATTGTGTGTGTAGGCAATTTGTAGGCAGATACACTCACCAAACAGCTCCTTCTCCAGTCTGAGTGTGGATTGCACGTATACTGCTCTTAACGTGTGCAGTTTTTACAACATTTTTGAAGTCGTTTTTATTTTATGGATATTCTGTGTTAAGAAATTAAAACTTGTAGCATTGATGCATAAATTATTCACAGATTCATAGTGTAAAATATTAATACCGCGCTTATTATAAGATTTTTGGAACAACGAACAATTACATTGAATAATAAGGTAGCAAAAACCAAAGAATCTTGTTCTTTTTAACAAAATTTAAATTGCGATATACAATTCTAATGTAGGGCGAATCTTAGAGAACTGCCGTACTTATATTCCCTTTAATTAAGGAAAGTTTAAATGTCATTTAAAAGCTGCCTTTAATGAGTTTATGTTGATACTACTAGCGTTTATAACGGCCATTTATGCATTCACGTGGTTCGATTAAAAACAGGTGCCGTTTGAAGCGTTGAAGCTTCAGCGCAAGTTTGATGAACGATAGTTTGCCGATGTGATACATTTCACAGAAACGTGGGTCAGTAACCTTCACATGCAGCATTGTGGTTTCGAGAACATATTAAACCCAGCCGATGATTATAGCTTTCTACATAATTAATGGTTGTTTGAGAAACGATAAAACTAGCAAACAACACCGTTTCGTTCACACTTATCACCCATTCTTGTTGCAGGTAAATACGAATTCAAAACACACGCACACACACAAAAACAAGAACATGCTATCATTCTTAGGATGGAAATGAATACCACAAAATATTGTCAAAAAGATTATATAAAAACAATCAATAGTAAAAAATGATTTTCTCAATGCAAAGTGGAGCAGGTTTAATTTGCTAATCACTTCCCTCACTACACATAGTGATGACGGAAGAATCGTTGTAAAACACATCAATATGCACGCATTTACTATGAGTAATTTTATATACAAATACATAAATATGAATAGAACCCTTACCCCTGAGCCCCTTTCCCTTTAATCAGCTGCTCCTCAACTCCCCTCTCTTCTCTATAGCCATTAATCTTCTTTGTTGGGTTTTCGCTGGAAATGTTCCCGATTTGTGTGTGTGTGTGTGTGTGTGTGTGTGTGTGTGTGTGTGTGTGTGTGTGTCTCATGCACCAACACTTCCCAACTGGTGCTCACACTTCTGTTAATTCAGAAATTGTGGTGGTAAATGCTCATTTATTAAAATCTCTGTTTCCCTGCATTCTGCCAGAATATCCCTCCAGGTATCGCTCTATCCGCACAATGGGCAAATGCTTTCACCCATAGCATTAACTGTTTTGTTTCCTTTCCAAGCTCCTAATCTGAGCCATGCGAGACCACTTCTTTCTTTCCTCCCACAGACATCTAGATAATCCCCTCCCCCATACCTAATCTATTTGATCCTGCAGATAAAGCGATACTTGTTTTTTTCTGCGCATTGAGTCTCAGTATTTTGCCTATATCTATATCTCGCAAACAAGGCTAACTATTTTCCAACTATTTAACGTAATGTCCTATCCTCTTAACTAAATATACTCTAGCCCGCCTTCGCTACAAAATATTTCAAGAAATCTGGGCGAATCAATTCAGCCAGCAGTAAATAGTACAATTCCGTTCCATTTGTAAGAGCTGTATGAAGAAGATAGTCAATTATTTATATGTAGTGTTCCAAAATTCATCTTGAGAGAATCTGCAGCTTGGGTTATATTCATTTCGACCATTTAGCGAATAAAATTCTAAAAAAATCAAGTAATATATCCGTAAAATGTGTTTACAGTTATCAGCATTCAGTCTGCCATTTAAATTTCCGCTAACAATCATGGAGATGAAGGTCGAAATTAAAACAATTTATTGTGCATCTAACTGCTCACCAAAACATTTTCAGTTGGTTATTGAATTCTACTGCACGCTGATATTTAGGTCAAAGAAGCTTTTAAGATATTTCAATGTGCTATTCTGAGAATATGATAAAATGAAAGTGATAAAATGGAAACGATAAAATTGTTGCGATAGGTAGCTGTGATTACTAGAAATTTCTGATATTCTTATACCGGATTTGCACTGGTTCATGGGCTAAATAATCCACCTAATTATATTTTATAATATTCCACAGTTAATTGTATCATCTCTTATAGAAATTTGACACCTTTGATACTCAAAAAAATGAACGTTTTTCACGTTGTGTCTCTTGGTTTCTATAAGGTCTATTAGATTTAAAGTTTAAAGTTTAAAAGCTATTTTTTGTATAAAATAAAAAGTATTCCCATATGTTATAACTATTTGAAAGTATTAATTCTCAAAATATCCACTATTAGATTGCATCTAAAAGAAAATATTTTACAAAATATTACCAAGATTTTGAGCTTTTCTGATTAATTAAATATTTATTATAAAGATGACATATAAATCTCTCAACCTCAATACTTAAAATGTGTTTAGTCAACAGTAGAGCATTTTTTTTTCTTCAAATTTTGAATTTTAAACATACTTCTTAGATAGCTTACGTTAAAAATAAATGTTTTTAACACATTACGAATACTGTTAGCATTAAATTATATATATATATAGCGTGTTAACAGCTATAAATAAAAACCTTTAAAATCGCTATATTTTACTAACAGAAATAAAAACGTAACATTTTAAGAATATACTTTACGTAATGGTAGTATCAAATATTTATGTTTAAAGATAATTAAAATTAAATACTTCATCTCCCTTATTACCTACCGCCATGGGTTAAGGTGCGGACTCGTAAGCGGGAGATCTAGGGTTCGAATCCTGCCAGGACCGTTCTCCCTGACTGAGGTTTTTTTCCAGGTTTTCCTCAGACCTCATAAATGGCAAATACCGGAGAGGTTTCCTTCCTTTAAAAATAAATCCTTTCCTAATATATTATTTCATTTCATGCATCATTAGTGCCCACCGCCTGTGGTGCCTCAGTAGTAAAAACGGGCGTTAAACACCATTCAAAAAAAATTCCCTCATTGAAGTCATCAAATTGTTCCTGAGTTATGGTATTGAAATTTTTTGAGGGGAGGCCTGTAACCTTCTCCTTTCTGCTTTAAGGGTCCAATTAGCTTACATTACTTGTTAATATCTTGGTTCTCTTACATTTAGGCACATTTTAATCAAGTAATTTGCCCATAGTGTCGAAAATTTGCAGATTTTCTATTTTTCTTCTAAGTACGTTAATAAATTTGCACCGTACTTAACTGTTCACAAACTTAACTTGTATAATTTAATGATATAATGTAATATATTACTGCTGCCTTGATTTTTATATTAACAATTTCAACTTTATTGTACTATTAAGACTGGCTAGAAGTAGAATATTAAATAAATTACTTCAAATACTAATTCGTTTATAAATAATTAAACAGATAAACTTACTTTTTCCCTCACCCTCATAGTTTTCGATCAAGAACCATTTTATCAAACAATCCAAATACTATTTCACACCATTTTTGTCATCGTTGTTAACCTCTCAAATTCCACGAAAGTCCAACTCCCCCCAAAAAATTCAAAAATTTAACAGTATCCAAGCACCTTCACACTTTCCTATTTTTAAAAAAGAAATGCAAGGAAGCGAACTAAATCAACTGAAATTTTTCAGTTGCAGAAAACGTAAAGAGAGCAAAACTTGCGACAGAGAGAAAGAAGAATGAACGGGGGAAAAAAAGTGCAGGATTAAGCAGGGTCAAGAAAGGAAAAGATTGGACCAAGAATGCTGCACACAAAAGCCAGAGGCAGGAACAGAAACACGCCGTATTTAAAGTTAACAGGAATTAATATACTGAATGTTGAGGAAACTTAAAAAGCAGATTGGATTGCGGAAATGTTGGTTTCATGCACTGTGCACCTTTTATGGTGAATTGTATGATGAGTATGGAAGAAACAAAAAACATTAAGATAATACTTTTAAAGTTTTCTATTTTTAAATGTTATTGTAGTAAATATGCTCATATGTGATTTATTTAATCAGGTGGATTAAATAATTGGTTATTTTAATATATTTTTTTTTACGGAACAGCATGAGAAAACGTCAACTTTTTCTGCGTCATTGGCTGGAGGTCAAGTACATTTTTCGCTTAATTTTACGAAAATTTCCTTAAGTCCATTGAATACAAATATTTAAATTAGAATAAAGATATTTAATTAAGTGCATAATTTCAGAGAGTGCAGAGATGTCGTATATAAGCAATTTGAAATTTTATGGTCCACAACAAAACATAACGCAGTTATATGGTGTTAAGCATTTAAACACAAGATACTGATAAGCCTGGTGAAAAATTGGTTTAGAATATCTTTAAAACTACCTTGCGAGCTTGGAAATATCGATTTTCTGCCGCTCGTTATCAGCGTTTTCAAGATTTAGTGACAAAAAATCCCTCAAATCTCGAACTAATCATTTGACAGTGCGACACTGAACATCTATTAGCTGCCTTTTTGCATTATGTAGCCATGATCGTCTACATTTACATTTAATTTTAAATATAGTCGGTCTACGTGTAGCCTACTCTAGAGGGCGCTCTTTAACTGCTTGTGTGGTGTAAAGCATTACGCAAAAGCTGATGTTCCGCAGGCCGTGAGTTCAATTTTTATCATGCGTTAGTTTTTTTTAATAAGTGCTGCATAAATTTACTTAATGCTTTCAAGTTTTATTCTCTTTCTCAACAATGAATATATTACCAACATACAGTGACTAATAAGCTTACTACTAATATGATGCCTTAAACTTAATTTACCTAACATACACCCAGGACACGATTTTGATTTGTAAATACAATAATCACCACAAGAATTGTAATAGTATGAACTGGTGCGTTAAAATTTAAGTGTATAAATTGAAACATCGTTTTAAAACGTAGGCTAAAAGCTGTACTATTAGGCTCTACATACAAAACAAACACAAAACGAGACTAGAGCCTAAATGACTGCTTCTTACTCGAGCTAATGCCATAACCATTGCGCCAGAGTGAATCTTTCTGAAACCCGTTATCATGTGCTGCGCTTTATAGGAGCATTTTCACTAGCCAATTGCGTACTGCCGCTTTAGAAACTTATAGCCATAGCTTCGAAATTTGAACAAACATGTCATACGTTTTCTATCTCAAATTACCTGTCTAAGACACCTCCGCACTTTCTGAAATTATTTCGGTATAGTTCATTAACACCCTTATATGCGCTTTCTAGGGAGAAAGGCAAGATCAGGAATAGCCTGGTTTAAATAGATAGGTTGGAAGGTTCTAAAAATGATATACAATTTTGGTGAGAGAATCTGCCAGGAATGGATACATTTTCTGCCCGAATGTACTCATTGAGAGCATATTAGGAAAAAAAATTGTTTCCTGAATATTTTCTTGTGGCAATCAGAAGTCGATTGGTATATTGTAAATTGCTTGCGGATCACTCAAATTGACTGAATGGAGGCATTTTTATCCAAAGTGCGCGAAGCTAGAAGCAATTTATTTTTCTTGTTAAAATACAATAACTAGTATAACTGTAAAAAAGGTGTAAATTTTTAAATCATATATACGTAAATGCTTTGTATATTTTTATTATTATTTGTTTTTTTTTTTTTTTTTTTTTTTTTTGTTCTCTCTGTGATGGGTTATCGTTGTTTAAGCATGTACACTCCACGACACTTTCAGCAAATGTATTTATAATGCATAGAACAATAAATATACACCTACTACCAATATCAGTGTAGATAAAGTGCCACTCGGTTTTTGCGCTAAACTCTAACCGTCTGTATAAAGAACTGTTTTACCCCAGTTTTCATTGCACAAAGTTCACTTTGATCCTCTCATTGGTCTACAGAGAAACAAGCATACTTAATTTCTCTGTTAAAATGAGCCATGCAAATGTTATGCAATGGTAGATAACGTAGCGAGGGAAGGAAAGTGACGAGATATACATCACATACCATGTTTTGTTTCTCAGGCCTACTTTCTCGTACAGGGTTCTTTTTCCATGCATGTTAAGCAGAGGAAGTTTTATAAATGTTCATGTAACTAAGATAAAAACGTTAAGTATCATTATTTGTGTTAAATGGAGAAAATATACTTCTAGGATAGAAGCTAAAACACTTTTAAAACATTAAGTATTCAACCTTATTTTTCCCTAGAAAAGTATTTACAATAGTTTGGCAATATTGCAGGGAACCTTAATTCGCGCCTGAATTTTGCTAGGCTTGACGAGTCACCTAGATGAGGCAACTTATCTAGTGACATCCCATATTCATTTGTTTAAGATCCCAGAACGTTGGGAGTAGAAATACTATATCAAGAATTTTGTGAAGAAAGAAAAAAAAATCATTGCCATATTCGTTCTACTTTCCGGATGACCGCTGTTTGTTCAAGCTAAAAACTCTTATGAAATGACACAATGTAATGCAACGAAACTTGGAATTCACAGTCATAACAACAGATATATTTACAATAATGGAAAACTCATTGAGCTAAGTGTGTGGAAGCTCAAACGGCCTACTTTAAAGAGGATTAGGAAGTGAAATCAAATTCGTAACGTTTTACCGACATAAGATCGGATGCTTTTCAGGCACAACTCATATTTATACAGGATGCGGCAGAGACAATAAGCCAATTTTAAAGTGACAAATATTTTAATTCCTAATGATTACATATATTTCTATTAAATTAACCTTAAAGTGCAATTCTTGGAGATTAGAGAAAACTTTTCACGTTTTAAGATTCGCCTCACGCTTCGATCCGATATGCGAAAAACAATGGCATGCTTCCTTGCCCACTGGCATGTTGCACTGGTGCCTGTACTCGCGCAAAGTTTTGTTCTGTGCATTCCTTCTTGATTTCATTGTTGCACCCAACGATGAATATCATCCTTAGACTGTACATCACGTCCATTCACTTCCCGTCGTACTGCTCTTTGGGTTTCTGTGATAGAACTGGTACTAACGTAACTAGTTACGGCACAAACAAGCTCCCTCACTGTCCAGGGCTTCAAGACTAATATATCGGAGAGAGAATACCAACTGGCGAACTCATTTCCAAGGTTGACTCTGCAGTCCTGCCACATATTCGCAAAAAAAAAAAAAAAAACCGCCATATTCAAAATAACTTTTAATTCAAACCCGCTTATTGTTTCCTCCGCACTCTGTACTTAAACTCGCAATTTTTATAAAAGAAACTGACGAATTTAGTCCCCATAAACATCTTGAATTTCCTTGCACATTTCTTACCAGAAGTCATCCATTGAGGATAATATTTAAGCAGGATATTTATGTTATCCATTTTCTTCTTCTCTAATGGTATCTTATCACTAAGTTTTGGCTGGTGGAAGATGCTACCACTCCTTGCATGCGTTACCAAGTGAAAATATGCTCCTAAAGTTCATCAATGAACTTTAAAAACTTTTTATTTCATTTTAGAAAAAAATTGAACTGGTTGTATGGAGATATTTGAAATGTCAAAGCAACGCAATCTGCATTCACACACTTCTCATCAGTTTTGCTTTCTGTAAGTTTGTCCTTTCATATTAACAAAAGTCACCTGTAACTGTGACTTTCTTAAAATGATTCCTTTTCCAAGTTTCTGAACCAGAGTTTCTATTTCCTGTTGCAATTTCTTCGTCAGATGATATTATTAACAACTTAAATATTAATAAACTGTAAGGTATACTTGAGGTTAAATAATAAACATTAAATGCTTAAAAGCAATTACTAACACTTTGAGGAAATTTAGTAACATACATAATGGCAATTTTCGTGCTGAATCTCAACAGAATACAAACAGTTTTTGCCAAAAAAAAATTATATTGTTTGCAAAAAAAAAAAAAAAAAAAAAAGTTTACTAAGAAATTATTTCTAAATTATAAACTATTTTTGCTATTTTATAATTATTTTAATAAACTACGAAAATATGAATTATTAACATGTTTGCAACTTTAGCATTCTCAGATTTTAAAATCAGTTTTCAAATATGTTACTTAACATTGCTGGTGAAATAATATGTAATTTATAACACAGTTTAATTTTTAAAAATATTTTCTTATAAATTCATTATTTTGTGCAAATTTTAAACCATTTTTTAGAACTATCGTATATAGTTTAACAAACTATAAACAGCAATGTGTTTTGCACGTTCACAAAAGAATTGATATCTCTGCCTTACATAGTTTTTAATAAAAGTGCACCTAAAGTTGAAAATATTCAAGTTACGACAAATGATAGAAAAAATATAAGAGTCTGTGAGGCTTAACAGAATGGTTGTCATGTTTAAATTGTCGTTTAAACTATAGTAATATTCCATCAACGCTTTTTATCCCCAAAAATAGTAGTTAACATTTTATTCATGAAACCAAAAATTAATTTTGACCTAAAACCTCTACTAAATGTCCTTAATAGTGTTTAACGCCCGTTTTTACTGCCGAGGCATTACAGGGGCTGAACACATATGACACTGAGAAGAAATGAAAAACTGGAAAAAGATTTTTAAAAGGAAGGCTCTCCAGGCCAATGTTTTATAATTCCTCCTCAACATTTTCCATTTATGACGGCTGGGAAACACCTGGGAACATCGAATTCCGGACCTTCCCTCACGAAACCTGCCTAAACGACTTCGGCCGCTTGTGACTGTGACATTCAACAATGCAGTTATAAAAAGAGTAGTTTTAACATAAATGATGACAATAGTGTCAACAACATGAACTCAGCAAAAGGTGTTCATATTTAAATGATGTATCTTTCTACATTATTTTATATTTTCTGAATTCTGTCTTTCCCTAGAGAGTGTAATCAGGATCTGTACGCAGGATTTGTGCAAGATAACTAATATACTGCACCCAAGGCATTAACTCATTTTGAACTTGTACCCTTTCTGCATTACCTACTTCAATTAAAATAAGAGATCTTGTGAAGCAAATGTAATTTTTATCGCGAATCTCATATCTCATGAGTTAGATTTGAGATGATGTATTTCCTATCTTAAATCAGAGCGGTTTGTACAAAAGATGAATCCGGAAATCACTTTTCCAAGTCACTGATTACTTTTAATGTTTGTTTACTTAACAGAGTTCATGGCACTGATGTGTGGCACTGATAACGTATGATAAAGCATCTCTAGATAATTGAGTATGAATTCATGCTGTGGACAGAGCGTGTTTGCCAGCTGGGACAGTATTAATGAGGTTTCCTTTTTCAATTCTACAACATCCAGCGCTTAATCCTACATATTGATTTTAGAGCAGAGTTAATACCTAACAGCTCTGTATTCATTTGTAATATACAGCGAGGGCCAAGCATTGCTATCCATTGATACGTTGAATTGGTTTCGTGTTCCACTGTTCCTACATTATTGAGTAGGTTAAATAAATGGGTACCGGTTACGGGAGCGTTATACACTCTTGAGCTACGAGTAATTAATATAAACAATGATTAAGTAAGTCCTTGTTTTTTATTTGAACTTTTCCATTAAAAATTAGAACAATGGACCTCACAGTTTTTAAAATTTAATATGTTTTTGTATTGCCATAACGAAAACAAATATTTTAAATATAGCAATATGAAATTCTTTTTAATAAATTCCGTAAAATGTTAAAAGGTAAATTATTTTCATATTGAAAAGTCCACATTATATACAAATCTTTGCAAAAATGTCCGCAATCTACATAAAATATTATCATAAATAATATCACGAGAGGTTTGAGATTACCGATAAATTCACGAACGTAATGATCTCAAACCCTCGAGTGATATTTATTAGGATTATTTCACGAATAAAATAAGAATTTAAATATAATTCCTCTAAACTTAGCTTACGAAATTGTAAAATTGCATATTTAAACTTAACCTTTTTAGCAATCATGTGACAGAATGCCGATTGTCAGTAATGCCAATAGAGGTGAGCAAAATGCGGGTTTAGGATTATTTCATGAATAGAATAAGAATAAAAGTGATGTATTTTTTAAATTCGCGCACAGAATATTAACAATTGTATAAAATGTTATACTTATGAGTATATTCTATTCAGAAACCGTGAGACTGAAATGGACAAACGTCGACTATTACAATAGCTACCGTTCGATTTTCTATTACCAACTGAGAAAGAAAAAGATAGCATAAACCGTGTCTATTTTTCTTTGTATTCTGTTGTTTGGAATTCCCATGATGATCAATTTGCACATTTGACGCATCACCAAAACTCTCCGTTTTGCATTATGATTGTCGATTGCCCATTCTTTTGTTGATATCAATCGCTCCCCATCGCCTTTAGCAAAAATGGTCAGTGATACGCGTTCAGGAATTATAACGTGGAGGTATACAGTTGGCTACACTGACCACAAGACAAATGCACGTCGCTTGATAAAACAGATTTAATAATTTTTTACCCATAATTTCACTTCGTAATTCGGCTGTGATTGGTCAAAATTCAGAATTTTGTTTCGTTTCATTGGTCGATTTTCAGATGAGTGAAATAGTCCGTATAACTTTTTTTCCGTGAAATGGAGATAATGTTTCCCAACATGTTAAACTATATTTGAATATTGAATTAAAATAAACTAACCTAAATACAGGATGTTCAAAAATAAACGAGGTTACTGTGACGTATTTATTATATGCAACGTATTGAAAGTTTTTGAATTCAAACAGTTTGTGTTGATATGTTTTTATTTTTGTCAATGTCATCTTCAAAATAAAGTTATTGCTGTAAATTAATCACTCACCTGTTATATGCCCAAAAAGTGCATTGAAAAATAAAATAACACCCGAACATGATCACTTCCATGGTCTAGTAGTAGCGTTTGCGATTACTAATCCAAAGGTTCTATGTTCGAATCCCGGTTAAGTCAAACTGTATGGTTTTTTTCTAAATTTTTCCTTTCCCTGAGAAGGTGAAAGCCAGGTAAATTTAAACTCGTTTGCACAATCATTAATTAATATCATTTCATCCCTACAGACTTACACCAATAGTTTCAATCCACAATCTACAGACGTCATGAGAAGACTTATCAGTTAAAGCAACAATAAATACAACGTTTTTAAAAAAATCTCCATATGAAAATCAATCAGCTTGCATACAAACCGTCATAATGGAAATTTTCTGTGTGTTGTTTAGGAAATTTACCACTGGCTGAACACAAATCCATAATTCTGTTACAATACACACATATTCAGACAAAAAGAAAAACAGCAGGAAGGTCTAGAACATCAGAAGATAATGTTGAAATAATCCGACAGTTCTGTTTTTGGAGTCTTGGAACTCCACTGCACGTTGTAGTGTACAGTTACGTCTTCCTAAGTCAACTGTGCTTGATGCAGAAGAGATTGAAGTTAACATCTCTGAGATTGAAGTTAACGTCTCTATAAAACCCAGCTCTTGTGTGCAAATCAAGCAACAGGACATTAAGGAGAGTAGAATTTCTGGTAAATATTCTCTTCTCGGAAAAGACAACATTCCATATGTAAATCTACATAACTTCCAAATTTGAAGGTCAAATCATCCACGTGTGACACATTCGAGATTCTACCAAGTTCAACACTCAAGAAGGTTTTTGGTCCATTATTTTTCCTTCGAAACCAACATATTATAAAATTTCTTTTTCCTTGAATCTACGTCGGCCCTGGTGGTGGTTACCATGCTTGCCTCCTAAACCCAAGATCCCGGGTTCGAACCCGGCCAGGACCGATGGATTTTTTCGGGGCGCAAAAATCCTAAGTATGACTTCCTTCGGAAGGGAAGTGCATTTACGGCACGAAAAAGAACCTCAAGCCTGAATGAGAGGCCTCTGAGCAAAATTTGTCGGCCGTTTCACGCCCTGGGTTGAATGGGACGCTGATGGCCTGAGCTGTTATAGAGTGTCCATAAATGAATCATTCAATCAACAATCCTTTAGTCGAACAAATGGAAATGGACGACGCTGAGTTGCAGACCCTTTTTCAACAAAATGGAGCGTCGCACCGCTTCGCAAATCGTGTGCAAGAAAAATTGAATCATTGATTTGGAGAAGGAGGAATTGGTAGAAATTGACTTGTCCATGGCTTGCAAGAAAGAATAAAGTTTGAGAATTTTGACTAACTCAAGCAAATAATCATAAAAACAAATGCAAGTGATATTCCAGATGTTCTTGTTAGAGTGTAGACAGAAATTGAATTTCTTTTTGACGTCAATTGTGATATTAATGGTGCGAATATTGAAATATGCTAATTTTATTCAGAATCTGTTTTAGTTACTGAATTAATTAAAAGCCGTTTGAATCCATTAAATATAATACAAACTTCACAGTAAAGTTTAATGTCTCTGGATTAGTCTATTTATTCTTTTTTGTGGACGTGAATATTATTACCTTTTTATCTAGATTTAGATTCAATTTATTTGCTCTAAAACATGATTATCATTTAGTATATTTATAACTAGTAATTTAATGTAGTCAGCAAACAGAACAGCTTTGCTATACCGCTGTTTGTTAATGAATTATAATTTATATAAATATAAAAGGCAGTGTACATAGTATTGATTCTTGTAGAAGTTCATGTTTAATTGTGTTTCATTTGAATGAATTATTTGTAGTTTTATTTTCTTTTTTCAGGATAGCAAAAAATATTACAGCTTTTGTTTATTAACATCGGCATAGTTTACTTCATTTGCGAGTTGTTGCATATTAATTTTAACAGCTGCTACTGCAATGTGTTTTCCTGGTTTCTTAACGGGGTACAGAGGTTTTATTGCATACTAAGCCGTATCATGCTGTGTTTACTGCTTTTCTTGAGAGAAAAACTGGATAACTTTTCGTTTATCTCCACTGTGATGAAAATGAGATGATAGCGTTCTATCGTGCAATCCACCAATACAAATATACTGCATAGAATTTAGGATATTTAGTATAGATAGTTTCGAGGGCACTTTTCCTGAGCTCAGTATCAAGGTATGCATTTTTTTTAAGTTGTTTGAGCAGTTGAACTAAACATCTTAGGCAGGAGTTAAGATAGGGTAACTCTTGGTAAATAAAGCTCTTTTGACAGACTAGAAGTTTTATTTTATAAACAATTCTTCTGCATGCTTTAATGGATTATGTGGTATTTGGTCTCTAGTTCTTCTTTTCACTCGTTCCCAAAACCGAGGAGGACCAATAAACAAATCGAAGGAATAAAATGTGTGGAAAATTAATAGATAATGGTTTCGATTGAGGTTATACCAATATTCTGATAACCGATATTGGATCAAGAAGAAATATACTCTAAGAAAGAGGAAATGAATATATTTTAAGAAGTGTAACAGCAGCGACTTCTATTGTATTATGGAAGCTGTTTTCTCTGGAACGGCAACAGACACTTAAAACCATATCCTCGTCTATCTGTAGGCACATGCATTTCACGTCAATCTTCCGCAAGAATTCCTCTGCTTCAGAAGAAATCACGCAATAAAAGAAGATTACCAAGTGATTGTGTCGCATTTCCAAGGCGGACAGAAGGGGAAAAATGCTAGGCGCAGAAATATGAAGGAACAACAAGAAGACGAATGGTTTATTCCTTGACTGACAGGAACAGAAGAAAAAGTGCAAGCTGTTCCACAGCCAGCAGTTGAGGTTAACGAGCTTTGGAGAAAAATAAAATTATTCAAAAAAGCTGCTTTTCTATCGCATCTCGCTAAATAATATCATACTTTTTCCTCTGTATTTTTGGGAGTAATATATTATTTTACTTTATTAAAAAGCTATGCAATCTGTCTTTATATCATTGTCTACATGTCGGTCCTGGTGGTGTAGTGGTTACCATACTTGCCTCCTAAACCCATGATCGCGGGTTCGAACCCGGCCAGGACCGATGGATTTTTTCGGGGCATAAAAATTCTAATTATGGCTTCCTTCGGAAGAGAAGTAAAGCTGTGGGTCCCGTGTCGTACATTTACGGCACGAAAAAGAACCTCAAGCCTGAAAGAGAGGCCTCTGAGCAAAATTTGTCGGCCGTTTCACGCCTTGAGTTGAATGGGACGCTGATGACCTGAGCTGTTAAAGAGCGTCCATAAATAAATCATTAAAAAAATTGTCTACATACAGTATTAATTACAGCTCTATTTAATATAAACTTCCATTTTAGGAACCCTTGTTTAAAAAAAGTATAAAGTATAACAAGTATAAGTGACCAAAAATGTTTTGTAGGCATTTCAAAGAAGCATGTTCTGAACAAATAATATCTTTTTATTAAATATAGTTACTAGGGTCTCTCAACCAAGAAGATAATGGTTTCACAAGCCTCTTCACTTTATGTGGTTTTGCATTATCGTGCAAAAGAATAAAGCAGCCTTGTTATTAGTTTCCATGAACATGTTCCAGATTGTTAAGGTACACAATAGCGCTTATTGTTTGATCATTGTGAGTATAATCTTTCTTTGGTGTAGTGGTGGTTGCGATTGTTTGAGTATATATTAAGATGCTGTCGGGAGCATTTGTATCATTGGTAGAATATACACTGCCTACACTAAGTTTCTCAAGTGAAGATTTTGAATTGGCAATAGCAAGGTGATCTTTTAAGGAGTCATTTTTCTCATTAGCACTTAGAGGACAATGGCGTTACTTCTAGAGAGATCCTCGTTGCCGTCTTTAATAAGTTTATCAGTTCCCGACACTGCGGAGAGACTTTGTATACGCGTGATACTTAAATGAATGAATATTTTATAGGAAAAGAAAAGGCTTTTGAGGTTCCAAATATCCAACTTTCTTTTAGTATGAACATTTGTTATTAATTATGATACTCAAGAAAAACTTTAGTTTTAAAATTTTACATTAAAATACAGAAATATTTATCAGTAATCTGTTGTTAATAATTCTTTTAATGTGAATACCTTCCATAAAATTTAAAAGGCACCAGCAATAAAAGGTAATGCGAAAAAGCTAATATTAAAGTTTAAATATTCAGATAATGCTTGTACCTAGTATCTACATACGATGTGACATGCATCAGTTTCAGGCGTTACTATGTTAGGCAGGTGATAGAATTAAAATATGGGTATCACTTTTTTATTTCAATGCTTTTCTTTCATCTCCGGATTAACATTTGAATTCCCGTTCTAAAAAATAGTTTCATAACTTTGCCTCCAAAATGCTTGAAAGCAGCTTCTTTTAACTTTTCATTCATGAATCTCCATCCTCAAAAATCATATTTTAGTTATGAAAATAGATAACAGTCTCTGGGGGCAAGATCTGAGCTGTATGGTGGATGATTCAGCTACTAGAAGCCAAGTTTGTACACAATAACAGATGTGAGGACTGGTGCGTTGGCGTGCAGCACTCCAACTCCTCTGTGTGTGTGTGTGTGTGTGTGTGTGTGTGTGTGTGTGTGTGTGTGTGTGTGTAAAGATATTACTGCATCATTACTATTCTGCGACCGCCAAGGGACTAACTGGAGAGAAAGGGCCAATTATATTGGCATTATAGCTGAAAATCACTCACTATAAACACAGATGTTTAAAAAAAAAAAAATGTGGTGGGTAAGCAAGCTTTTTACGCGTTACATACTTTTCTAACGAATCTCGTAATCACGCCTGCAGGATATTCTCGTGCCTCAACCACTTCTGTGTATCTTCACACGCCAGCCATCTCGGTTAGTCTTTCTGAGCTGTCAAATGACAAAATGTGTTTCTGATAAATTACAGTTGAAATGCGATGCTATGCATAGAGTCATTTACAAAAATTAATAAAGCTGTTCTCTCGCGTTTATCTTTCAGTAGATAATGTCAGGTATGATTTTACTTTACTAAGCAAACAGTCAATAGCTACAGAAAGCATTACTGTTACAAGCTTAATACTATATCAGGTAGAGAAGATGGTGAAAAAGAGAGATAGAGAAGCAGAGGGGAAGAAGAAGAAGAAGAAGAAGAAGAAGAAGAATATTAGCAAATAAGACGCGACAATATTGAAATAAAAAGAAAGAGAAGCAGAAGGCAGGGGAGAAATACGGATGAATTTATAAAATAAAGACAGAAATAGAAAAAGAGAAAGATGAAAAAGAGTATGACCTATTTTTTTTTTTTTTTCGTGGTTTCCGCTGGTTACTTAGCCGAATGCTAGAATTAATATTTACATTTTCGTTTTCCCATTTCATTCAGTTGGTTCTGTCAGCGTCAGGGTGAGGTGGACTGGCGCGGCGTAATGGTAGCTTGCGCTTTTAAAAGGTTTCTACCCAGGCGTTTCTGAGGAACTAGAACTTCTTGGAAGGGAGGCTCCAGGCTCGTCGGGGTATTTTATCTGGAAACACGTAACAGACCTCCTCTACCATCGCCCGTGCATACGCGCCGCCCGGTGCCTCCCTCACCTAATCCCTTCCACCGGAAATGCTTCCATTGGGAACGTAGGCACAAAGAGTCAGCCGTGAGCAAGACCCAAGTACCGAAGTATTCTCCATAGTCACTAACAACCCAATCTTATGCAATGTGGCATCTCCGGGAGGAAGGGATGAAGTGATGGGAAAAACACCGTCTGGTGACGTGTGTTATGCTTCTAAATATAACACTCCGACGCTGATGGAACTCTCCCCAAAGAGTTCAAACCCCTCAGATGCCACTTTTGACCCTGTAACAGAATCAACGGAATGAAATAAAAGGAAATAGGAGAGCAGAAAAATCATCCTAACATTTCGTCCATAGTTAGGAAAACCACGGAAAAATTCAAGGTCAAGATGGCCAGCCCATTAGGATCTGGACGCGAAAACAATCCAAGTTACCGCCTGAGCCACTCGGCTCGTGATGTTATGAAAAAAAGAATAAAAAGCGTCAAGGAAGCAAAGCTAACAGATTACGATAACTAAGAAAGAGATTGGCAGAAATGGTGAGCTAGAGGAAAGCAAAAGTTGATAAAAGACTAAAGGAAGGAAAACGTGAACAAAAAGAGCACATAAAAGATTATGGACAGTTATAAGGTAAACGTGAACACGCGCGCAAACGTTAAAGTTTTATGGGCGGTGACACACAAGGTTCTCTTATAAGATAATGTGAATTTTTATTACGGAAATGTTTAGCTATCGGTTCAAATTGTAATATAATTGTTAGAGAGCTGTAAAAATTCTTCAAATATTCATATTTTGGTTTGTTCGGTTTGTTGCTGCAACTTACACTCGTTGAATGTTTTATTATGAGTTTCTCTGAAAGGAGAGTTGAGTTAGACGAGCATTATTTTCTTGAGTATACAGTACTTTATCCGCTATTTACCAACTTCCACTTAAATTACTCGGCACCATTTTTACCTCCGAGAAAACAATATGCTTGAAGTGTGTAAAGTATGTCATGGTTAATAGTTTCCAACTCATATGAATATAGTTTAACTTGGTGTGTATTCCAGACGAGACATGAAGGCGTCTCTCATAAGAACAATGAAGGTAATTTGTTTTGTAGTGAAAATATTTTTGACACTAAAAGAAACTTTACAAACACGTGTTATTAATAGACAGTGGATCTTGAGGTAAATGCCTATTTTTTCCTTAATAGATATGATAAAGAAAATCAAAATATTTAAAATGTGTAATTTTATAGAGCTCTCGTTTGGACGCTTCGCCGGCTTAGTGGAGATTTGCTTGACACTGGGAGGTTGGTTGTTGACGATTAAAGCGATCTCTTTCTAATTTCCGGGATAAAATATGCTAGCTCCCTCTATAAAATGTCATTACTCATTAATATCCTTTGGCATTAGTGGATTCGTAAACCCAAGATCGCGGGTTCAATCCTGGCGAAGATTAATGGATTTTGGGGCGTAAAAAGTCTAAGTATGGCTTCCTTCGGAAGGGAAGAAAAGCCGTGAGTCTTGTGTCGTACATTTACGGTACGTAAAAGATCTCAAGTCTGAAAGAAAGGCCTTCCCTTTAACCAAATATACCCCAATTCAGTTTTTTCTAAGCCTTTCCTTATTTTTGATGTCCATCCCGTATCCCGCCCCTCCTTTATTTGCTCCCTTAGACAGACTGCTCGAAGGAGAGCTTGATTCCCTTGTATTATTCTTAACCAGTAATTATTTTTTCTTATTTTTAAATTCACACTTTCTTTAGAAATATCAAAAGCTTTAAGAACCCCACAATTTTCTGTGCCCCTCCCTACTTGTAGCAACCGTTTTAAAAACTGCGTTTGTACCTGATTCAGTTCCTCGGCGTTTTCCCACCTCCAAATTTCGGCCCTGTACGTCACAGTTGACGTAACAACAACCCTCCACGCCATCTCCATTGTTCTCAGCGATGTTTACGATATTTTTACTAAAATCTTTAATGCATCGATATTTTTAATTATGCACTTGCATTTTGTGATGCTTTTGTATTTTGCCCAGCTCCACGCTAGGGTGACTCTCAAATTCTCGTATGTGAATTTCTTCACGTTTTCCGAAGCCTGACCTCCTACTCCCACCTCTCTTTTCTGCTGTACACTGCACCTTTCTGATTGTAACAAAGAAAACAAAAAACAAACACGTATAAAAAGAATGTGAATTATGAAAAGGAGAGATTGTTTGAAATAGTTCTGTAAGATGTTTACTGACTGTGCAGGTGGTAGTGAAGCAAAATACGTGTAAAGACGTACTGTCTATAAATTAAATATTTTCCGGGTGGTGAAAAAGTGTAGAGGAATTTGTAATACCACAGTCTCCCACCACAAGGGTAATGACTTTACGTTTTAGAGTTTATACTTTTCCTTAATTTATGGTATCATGTTATAGATGTTAATTTTTTTCGTAATTCACTTCCTCAGATTGGCTCTTATTTTTTTCAAATGTAATGGTAATATCTATTTATAATCCATATTATTGTTTGTTGGGTTGGTAATCATATCGATTCTTCCTGAACTACGGTTAGTTACCAGACAGTGAACTTCTTCGAAGATCTCGAAGTTATTAGATAGATATTGTAGAAAACTATTTATTTAGTTAGTGTTAAAGAAAGTTCGTTTCGTTCATTACTACATAATTTTTTATAAATATTTATTTTATTGCTGAACAGGGCGAATTTATTCATCAAAAAACGATTTAACTTAACATCGTACTTTATTTGTTTTATTTTAGTAATATAGTTAATATATATTAATAAATATTAATATATTTAATGGGACTAAGTAAAGACTCTTAATATTTAACATAGAATAAAAGCAATTAAATAACCTTTGAAGCGTACTTAGAATTTAAAATTTGATTTTTTAGGTCAGCGCATTGATTTCTAACACAACTTTTAAGTAGGTCAGATAAGTTTATGAACAAAGGTAATTTGAACAAGGAACTGGTTTTTATACAGTCAGTGAAGAGGTTTTAAATTATGTATTACACTGCAATGAATTTATTTCAATATATCATATTTCAAGGATGAAAAATACAATATGGAATACTAATTTATAGGAAAATTTAAATGAGGTTCATTGCAAAATCAACTTTGTCATTGTTATATAGGACTTTCGTTTCAAACTTTGTAATTTTGAATAACAAGCTATTTAAAACAAATTTAATACAAACAAAAAGTACGTCAGTGTAGATATTGAGAAGGGAGTTTAAAACCAAAGTTTATTATATTTTATATTATACCTTATCGTTCCAAGTATACTAATAAAGAAGCCATTGATACTTAAATTTTAAAGAGAGTTCAACTGTTATTGCATCTTTAGTTTTCTACCGTTGTTATTTTGCTTTGTATTCCTCCGCTTAAAAATATTGAAGAGCTCAAAAATAGGGCCATCCAGTAATGTAAGTGTTTAGTAAAGGAATATTCCGAAAAATTCGCGAGTGGTTTAGAAATTGACTATATATTTTTTATTTGGCTATGGCACTGCGACCTTAAGATCTATTGTACTAGATTAAGGATGATAAATGATAATTGGGCCTAAGTTTCCCAAACAGCCTTCTAAAAAATTAGAATTTAATCAACCGGAAATACCCGGCTCGCCGCGTGGGAAACGGAAATATCGCTAGACTATGGCGGTGGTCAATAGACTGTATTCCTATTTAGTTAAAAATTGAAAATATTTTGAATATCTAATACAGTACAATTACAATATTACTCATTGTGTTTTCATCCTACAACTAAATGATTTGTTTTTTATTCTGTTCAAATTCAAACAACACTAGATAAGAAGAAAGTTATAGATAACAAATATAATAATAAAAATATTTCCTCTTTCAAATTTTAACATCAAAATGAGCTTGGTCGGAGTGAAAGAATTAAACCTAAAATTTGATTAACATTAGTTTCAAACTTTCCTTTCAATGTGCTAATTAACGTGTGTTTAATTAAATTTGTTTTACATAGGTAGCTATTTGAACTAGAAAGAGCCGCAACGAGTGGCCGAGGTCGTTAGGGCGCGGACTCGTGAGCGGGAGGTCTGGAGTTCCAATCCCGCCAGGACCGTCCTCCCTGACTGAGGTTTTTCCAGGTTTTCCTCAGTGCTCATAAATGGCAAATGCCGGGGAGGTGCTCTAAACTTAGGCCTGGAACGTTTCCTTCCTTAAAAAGAATCCTTTACCAATATATTATTTCATTTCATTTATCATCAGTGTCGCCACTTGTGGTACGTGAGTAGTAAATACGGGTTTTAAACACTATTAAAAAAAACTAGAAAGTTTTGAAATGAAGCTGTGTGTATTGTTATGACATAAATAAAATTAATGTGCTTAAAAATCGTTTTTCTTTTAAAATCTTATATAGAGTAATATGCTTTGTCATATAGATGATCTGTAAAAGCAGAGTTGTGTTTCGTCATAACAAGATAATAATAACCAAAATATTTGGGAAAGCATTAAATATTCTTACACGCATTCTCGTTAGCAAGAATAAGTCTACAAAATTTTGTATTACAGCTCAAAAAGGTGAAATTGTATCTCAATCTGCCTGGTTTACTGCAAATCTTCACTGATGATTTCTCCAACTGAAGCTGATAGCCTGTCATACTCAAACAAGTGGGACTGACATTTAGTTTAAGCAAATCAGAAAGAGATACAGTACCTGGAAATAGGGGACGACCTTGCAGAGTGCAGTGCCCATGAACCAGGTCTCAGTAACATCCCAAACGACGGTCGGTGGGAGACAGAAGAGAATCACCATGAAGTCGGCGACGGCCAAGTTGACGATGAAGTAGTTGGTAACGGTACGCATGCTGTGGTTCCTATAAACGGCCACGCACACCAGAGCATTGCCCACCAGTCCTGCAACGAAGACTAAACTGTGCAGAGCTATCAGAACCCATTCCCCCGTCGTAGGGAATATGTGATTCTCTATCATGAGAATATAGTCCGCATCGGGTATGCAGTAGTCGTTAGTGCAGTTGAGTAGCTCGTCATAGTCGTCTGTAAGATCCAGAGTAGCATTGGGGAAGAAACTCCCGTTGCTGACCAGCTCCTGCAACGGCAGGCTGAGATTATTGTAGTCGGAATCTGGGCTCACTGCCGATGATGCATTGTCCAGGGATATCGGGAACGACGTGATGGAATCAGCGAACGAAGAATCCTCGAGAGAAGTCGATAGCATTGTCTCAGAGGTTTCTGGGAGCCAGTTGGACGTCAGATTGTGTATCATTCCGCTCATATCAAGCTCCTACTATAATTCAGATAGCTACTTGTTTTGCATTTCATTAGTTAGTGCTACATGGCTTTAAAAACTAATTCCATAAAGAATTCAACACCAACGACACCAAATATTTCTGATATAAACATACGGTTGAGACACTTTCATTTTGTCTTTCTTGAAGGAAATCAATAACACCATTAAATATGTTTTAGACATCAGCTAAGCTAATATATTTATGTACAGATGACACAAAATATGTACATATTGAGGGTATCATGCTCTTAACTAACTTTATTGCAGTTTTTAAACAAAAATATAAGCTTTTTGAGTATATATTCGGAAAGGAGCACACTAATTAAATTTTTTGTTCTTTTTGGGGTTATTATGGATGGAAGGAAAAGGATTCAACGAGTCCTCGAAATTACTGGCACTAAGAAAGACAAAGATTGACATAAATACCGAGAACTATTTTCCATTTTAAGAGTTCTGTTAGATGGAGAACAGCACTTTGCCGCGCTAGAGAGTGGAGAGACAAGTGGGCCGATATGACGAGAGGTTCCCGCAGACGGCGCAACTCGACGCGACGCGACCCCAACTTCCAGCGCTACTGTGCGGCCGAGTGCTGCCGGAGAACTGACGGCCTTCTCTGCTAGACCAATGACAACACTGCCACTGTGGGCGCGCGCACGCTCCTATCTCTGCAAAAATGTGTAATGACTCTCTACTTAAGCCTCCTTTCTTCCATTCATCTGCAGCTAGTGAATGAATGTAATCCATTTCGGTTGCAAATTCGCCTAGAGAGACAGCAGTTAAGGTCAAATCCAACAAATTAATATTACCTGAAAAAAAAGAATATATTAATACGGTTAAAATATATATAAATTAACAGTAATTATAATAGTACAAAAGGATAAAACACTAAGAAAAAGTCACACTTGAGATCGCTATATTTCGGACTCGTGGAGTCCTTCTATGGCAAGAAGACAAGTGACGGTGATGAAAGTAAATATTGAGTATAGAAGGTAACGTCATGCATGGAAACAAATGAAGCTAGAAATGAGAGTGTGGAGGGAAAAAAAATTAATACTTAAGATTTAAACCAGGTGGTATACGCGCTTTATGTAAAAATATAGCTGCCATTTCTCTATCTCTGAGTAAACTTTCAGAACATTGTGTAGGTAACGCATCAATAAGTGTTAGATTAAAAGCATCATCAAAATCCTTATAGTGAGATAAACCATATTCGGCAACCGGTAAGGGAGACTTGGTTTTAACAGAACGTCTTATGATTGTTCATACGTAGCGAAACAACAGTAGAAGTTAAACCAATATAAAATGCTTTACAAAGCTTACAAGATAACATATATACGACGTTCTTGGAAGAACAGGTAGCAAATGAAGAAATGTTAAATTCTCTGGATAAATTAAGGCTGTAGAATGAATGGCAAGGCATAATTAGCGCACAGGTTTTACATTTAGGGCGTTGGCAAGGATGTGATCCAGTAAAGGGAAATGGTTTGGTCACGTTTGAAATGACAAATGTCTGGAAAATACCCTAAAAGTCAGGTCTGGAACCTTCCTCCCTTTTAAAAAATCATTCCAGTTTATCATTTCATCTCATGTATTATCAGTGTCCACTGCCTGTGATGCCTCATTAATTAAAACGACCGTTAAACACAATGACGCGAATTTTTCATTATTGAATAGCCTTTGTTTCTATACAGTACACACTGTTGCTTTGCATGAACAAATTCACCAACTTTACATGTTTATGCTTTATATACAAGTTGTAAACCATCTGCCAATTAATCGATAAAGTCAGGATTTGTTCTGTCGGCGGCATGGCGTGCAAATAATTGAGTGAAACGGGTGATATTAGCGTGGTCTCCGAACGCTTTGGTACTTTAAAATAGCTGAAAAGGAATTAAATATTACCAAAATACTAGACTTTTAATTATTAAAAAAGAGTGATTGTAGCCATAGTGTTAAAAAGTCAAAATATGGCATTAATATGATACATTAATTGTAATATTAATAAGTATATGCTATACAATAAATATTAACTTTACAATGGAAATAAAAAATTGAAAGACAGGACACGTTATAAAACATCCAAGATTAATAACATTATTAAATACTAAATATAAAAATGTTTCCTGGATTTAGTGACGAATGTGATTAGCAAAATTGCGGTATATCACTCATTTTGACACATTAACTTTAAAACTGTAAATAAAACAGTATTTTTCTCTTTGTTTTTTCGGTAGAGAAAGATATTTTCAGAAGCATAGAGAGTAATATACAAGAAAACAAGACACGGACTTTTCTGTATATTGCTTGCACGGTTAACATTTAAAACCTTTTAGTTTGTATTTTATCGCTTCTCTGGGTTTCTAAAATAAAAATTTAAGAGCAGCCATTTCCGCCAGCTGTTTCGTGAACAGGAAACGTAACACTCTTGCAAAGAGGCACACACTGTCAGGACCTACAACATACAACCACATATGCAATATATATTCTCCGTCATGTACATGAACACATGAGAAACAAGGCAAGGTGTGATATAATTGTTAGTCTTCAGTTGTATTGTAAAAGTCTCTCGTTTTATTAGCATTTATATACCTGATACACTTTATGTGCTTCTTTTTATATTTTCATGAGACAATGATTAAATATTTGCTTTATAGCAAAATAGTCTACCGGGTGTTTCACTCGCTCTTGCCTTGAATGATACACGGGTGATGACACTATTCTGTAGCACGTGTACTGCAGTCACAGGTCATTATGTCTTTATATGAGTATACCTAGTATTTTATGTAATTGTATATTTTTATGCTATATATTTATACATGAAGAAAATGGTAATATTTCTATGAAATACACAAGTGCGAGCATTTTTCATAAATTTTATTTTACATGTTTTTAAATATTTAATATAACATTACTTATGTTACATCATATTACTTACTGTTACATATTTTAACATTATTGCGTTGTTCATTGTCGCCATAAATGACTTGTTTCTAACATTTTCCTTGTTCTCAAAACGCACCAGAATGCGCAACAGTCGGATATTAACCTCAACAATTCGGATGAATCACATATTAGAAAAAATTACTAGAATTGTTATTGGATCGACTGTTAGAAAAAGCAGATCTGATATAGATGATTCGGGACGAAAAATACTAATAAGAAAATCTTATGATTCAGAAACTGGTATATTTATTTAAATTCCATTTGCTGCAAAGGACAGAGGAAACTTTCCAAGTAAGTTAAAATAGATATTTCATTATTTGATATTATGTTAGTCCATTCACCTACAGTTCCCAGTTGATACGTGTGTTTTCTTTGTTCCTTTACATTCTCCGATTAGTGAACATTTCAGGTGTCTACTATGTTCAGCAGACATTATTGCCAGATATGTGTTCCAAGAATCCACATAAAATATTTGGAGTCATCTCGTGGCGCAACAAAAGATGTGTCTATTATTTTAACGATAATGCAATCAATGTAAATGTTTGTCTGTCTATTATTTTAATGGATAATACAATCAATGTAAATGTTTATCTGGACATGCTATAGAATGGTACCATTCCGCAGATACCAAATGGATATATTAGTAAATGTGCGTATACATAAAAGGCACTAAGACGTTGCAATATCAAAAAAGTAAAAAAATTAACACTTGACACTATAAAAAACTGAAAACTAAAATCATATGATACTTCGATCTGAGCTCTTGTACGCGCTGTTAGATAAGACAAACTGAGTAGACAGTACCTTTCCTTGTGCGGTATAGAAGGTTCTAACCTAGCTGGTAGGGCCGCCAACAACAATATATCGAAGTGCTTGGCAAACCTGGGGAAATTAAAAAGATAGATTGAAGCCTGGCGGAGTCCGGGCTTTATGCAAAACTATTGCTACCATCTCTCGATCTCTGAGTGAAAAAGTGGTCGAGGATGGAAGTGCGGCATAGTTACCTATTCAGAAACTGTAACTAAGGCTGAAACAGATGAAAGTCGACTGTTATAATCGCTACCGTTCGATTTACTAATATTAATTGAGAAAAACAAGAGATGATATTTTACCATTCTGAACAACGTATTTATTAAAATGTATGTTTTATTACACAGGTATTGTTATATAATATACAAAAGTATTTCGGTGTGTTTGAATGAATACGCTTAAACAATTGTTTGGGTGAATACACATTGTTAGTTAAACTTACAATTATTGAAAAACATTTATCATATTTGAATGAAAGGGCTGCAATTTCATTGGATACAAAGAACATTTGGGAATTAGTATATGAAGATGTCGAAGCAGCATTTTACACTTTATTAAGCATTGCCGGATGATGTTTTTTATTAATCTGTGTGATGCTCAGGAATTATAGTGAGAGTTTAAAGTTGGGTGTACTGACCAAATGCACTTCGCATGGTAAAGGAATTTGATAAAACTTTACGATAATTTCACTGCTATATCGGACTGTGATTGGTCAAAATTAAAATTTTTCTTTTATTTCATTGGTCGATTTTATGTCACATAAGTTAAATAGCCGTAATAAAACTAATTATATATTACGATGTCTTAATGTCTAATCCACGATGACTATGATAATGAATCTATATAAAAGCAAAGAAATACTTTTGCTGGATATGAAAATATAAAAGGGAGCTTAATTACCTCTCATGTCTACAGCGCCCAACACAAGTTCCCTATGGCTATCACTGCGTAACAAATGTTCTCTAAAGCAACACGACAAAATGGGATGTAACGCCTGGAAAGTTTTAGCAATAGTAAAGTTTAGTACGCACGTACAGCAGAATAGATTTAAATTCGGGGAGCTTTAGGGAATCGATTTATTCTCCTCTGAATCAAGAATCCTGAGTTCGTATGTTACAGTGGGCATGAATTCATTTCCTTCAGCTAAAGCAACTGAAGTTAGAGATGAGATTTGTAGTTAATTTTGAACTAAAATAAACATTAAATAATTTACTTATTACTTTTAACACATTGCTTTTCAATTCTTTCTAAAAGAAATATTGTAATAGAAATAAGAAGAGTGTCACTTTATTGCTCTTAAAATGAACCGACATTAAACATGCAGAAAAATTGCGGTTATTGTTGCAGTAACTCCAGGTTCCTCCGTTTCATAAATATGCAGATCAACTTTGCCTCATGCTCCTCTCATATTTATGTGACAACATTTCTTCGTGAGCCATAAAAATGAATGCAATATACCTGTAGGAAAAAGAGAATAAAATGTATCAACCGTTTAAGTCCGGGCATTATCGTTGCATCACTAAAAGACATTGTTAGCACATAATTTACTTTTTTATCTCCTATCAGTTGTTCAGAATAATTTTGGCAAATCTGGAGGCATTGCAATCAGTTACAAACCTCACAGGATCTGGGATCAAATCGATTGGTGCGGACAGAAACAAACATTCGACCTAAGGATCAAATACATGCCAACGTTAGCCTTTCAAAGTGCCCCACTGGATGGTTTGATTTTGGATCGCCTAGAGCTGGTTCATTTCTTAAACTGCTTTTTCTAATTCTTATTCATCTTTTACATTAAAAACTAGTTTCAAACCTTTTTAGGCTCCTTTAAAATCAGTACCTTCATTAACTTCTGTTCCAAATGATTTTTAATTCTACTCCTTTATTTGCAAATTGTATTAATTGTATTTTCTCTCTGAGTTCCTCGTTTTAGATAAGTTCTAATAATGCCTAACACTTAAAATACCAAGCGGGATAAACTGTATTCGGCAGGTCCCGGGCTCCCGCTAGATATTTCGTGGTTTCCCCGATCACTCAGAATTATTCTGGAGTGAATGTTTACATTATGAATTTACATTCCACGAATTTCCCGCTCTCCCATTTCCTGTCGTTTCATTCCTTTGGGTCTCTCACAGTTTGAAAAGTGTCAGGGCATGGTGAGCTGGCGCGGTGTGATGGTGGCTTGCGCTTTGTATATGTTTTTATTGTAGATCTCGAAAACTCAAGGGGCAGGACTACACCAGCTTCAGAATATTCTATCTGGAAACATGATAGAGACCCCATCTGCATTCGCGCAGTCACCGTCTGGTATCTCCCTCACGTATCTTTTCCTCCTGAAGATGCTTCCATTAGATTCGCAGGCACATGAGTATGGATCAAGTAAAGAAAGTGTCCTTCTAAACACAAGGCCATTTATCCAATACTTAAAATATCATTTCTGATTCTTGAATCCTGCTTTCTTTCTTGCTGTCATAACTAGAGATGAAACAATTCCTTCATAAACAAGATACACTTGTCATTGCAGAGAATGCGTACCTGATGCACCAGTCACGCCTCCTTTCACGATTGGCAGCGGAAAAAACCGAGCCCAAAACGTGACTGTGCACAGGATCGTCTTGTGACTGCAACAAATGCACGAGATAGAACAGTCGTAACGCACGAAAACAAGCAATGGAATGCAAAAAATAAACATTTTTGAAAGTGAATAGTTAATCGCATTCAGTATACAGTATACAGCGAAATGAAATGGTACAGTATAATTTTTAAATATATTTGTTTGTAAACATAACCCAACCTAATGTAACCTAAATTTGCAAGTACTTGAAATAAAGGTAAAATTGCAACATGCGTTGTAAATATGTTACTATAGTAAGAAAATTGTAGCCATATTATGAAGATTAAAAAAATGCACTTGAAGGAATCGAACCCTCTACCTTCACATTAGTAGCACGGCGGTCTAACAACTAAACTTACAAGCCGACATGTACAAGGTGGTAATTATCCGCCTAGATTTGTTGACAGGAATTGGACTCGGTTTTCTCCGCTGCCCTCCGCTGCCATTCGTAGCGCACCAGGCACATACTCTTTGTAAGGATAAGTCAAGATATCAGCGTATGGTTGACACGAGCATTGCATACGACGGCAGAGGGGGGGGGGCAGCTAAAACCGGATTCCGTACAGTCTGGTCACAGCAACAGTGCCGAAAGTGAGCGAGTCGACTGGTAACCTGTAGTGTAGTGTTTACCTTGGACCGCTGTGTAACGTTTAGAGTCACCTATACTATAGTTGAAGCTTCGGCAATCTCATGTTCATAGAAATGCTTAGTCATAACTCATATTTCTTGCTGTATAACAGAACTAGAACCATCGTTGTTATATACAAAGTTAATTTTGTTTCAATCCTTGTTTAATGTAAGACTAATGTTGCACATAAATAATAATTTGTTTCTACTTTATTGTTTATATTTATTTCTCCTGCTTAGGGTGGAACGAGTATAGATGTCACAGCATAGGAGATTGGGCAGTTTTCATGACTTTATAATTCAAATGCAGAATTATTTCGATGAACCATAAAGAAAGACGCGATAGAACGCAGCTGGTCAGCAGTTTTTATTTTCCTACTTCCTTCCTAATGCATTTCGCCACAATTTAGAGTTTTTATTTTATATAAGTCGTAGTTTTTAACTGGAGTTCGATGTTACGACACTGCATGACTGCGGGTATGGGGGAGTTCGAAGACATGTGCTAAGTGTACACTCCAAACCGATTTGCTACAAGGCGGTGCGCTCTCCATGGAGACCGTGCAGTTTTACGTTTCAAACTGGAGTTCCATAATGTTTAGTCAAATTTGCACCTTTGCTCATACGCAAGCAATAATGACATTTGTTTAATGTTTCAATAAATGCAATTACTTTGTTTTTATGTGTTGCTCTAAATAATAAATACATGTCTCTCTTTTATTTCCTTTTATTGAATGGTTACGTAAAAACTAAATTATGTTACTTTCTTTCACTTGTAGTTCAACTAAATTTTAGTTTATTGCTGTTATGTTCCATGTTGGGTCTGTCCTTCTTAACGAATTCTTTCATCATATTTAGTTGTGTGGAGAAGAAATACTCTTTGTTAAGATGGTGCTTATTTTGAAGTGGTTATATGATACTTAAAGGTGTAAAATTAAATAAATATTTCAAGTACATATTTTGGAATGATTAATAGTTCATTCATAGGAAAATCATTTTTCTTGAATTTGAAGGTTATTAATGTTTAATTAAATTGTTATAGATTTGCTTAAATCTAATTAAAATATTAAATATCATATTTAGCATGAATTTGTTTGAATTCAAAATAAACCATGCAATCTATGTACTGGGTTCCTAGTCCAGTTCTTACCCATACATTCATTTATGGCAATCTAGTGTGGTAGCAGAGCGTAGTTTCGACCTGCGGATCTCTGGTTTGTGGACTCGTCACGCTTTTACATTTCTCATTAATTTATCAACAATACATTTTTGTTAATTTTTTTCAGTTCTAGATCACATTTTCCATTTTATGAACAGTACACTGTCGTAATTTTCTTTTCTAGATGAGCAAATAATAGAACGCACTCATCTTGCAGAAAATGTATTTTATGTGTTGTTTATATCTCTTAGGTATAAAGATTAACATACATCAACCGGCACGGGAGGAAACAAGCAGAAATTAAAAAAGAGAGCAAGCATTAGACATGCACTCTGTCATACTGAAAAATTGTAGCGCTCTTAAAACGCTAATTTTTCTTAATCCCCTCATCTCTGGCAAGCAGAATATACCGAGAGAAAGGAGAGTGGATTACTGTCACCGCACATAATATTTCAAGAGTTCACATAGTGAGCGTTTTGATGTTTTTAAAATTATATTGTTAGTTGTTGCCACATAAAGATATTTTTAGTATATATTCTGTAAACAAAAAGTTGCTTGGGTGGCGAAATTTTTGCATTTTAGCTGCTTGGGTCGCTAAAGTTATCATAGCAACACTTTAGTGGAACCGTTAAACAGAATAGGTTATTATACAGAATAACGTCCCTAAAACTGCCACCTCAAATATCTCATGTATCAAAATGTTTTTGCTAGATTTAAGGGGAATTAAATGTGATTTTCGTGATTCGTTTACATTTTAAAATTATATTATTTTAACGTTTTTATTTTCCCGCGCTTATTTTTATGTTTTAACACGGTACAATAATACTATTTTAACATTTTTTTAAAAATTATGTGTCACGGCTTTTTAAGCAGTATTCTGGATTGTTCACACGGTTAAACATCAATAATTTTGTAATTATTGACTCTATACAGGAGATGTTATTATATTTTTGGTAAATAGGTACATGGATAAATAAAAATCATAAATAATATATCTGGATAAAGAGTAAGTGATAGAGAACTATAAACCTGTAGAGTTTTGAGGTTTTGTTTCTTCTACAAAAGTGATATATATATATATATATATATATATATATATATATAATATAAATGAAAAATAAAAATAAAATAACACTATTAACAATGTAACAAATTAACAATAATAATAAAAGTAGATAAGGATAAAACACTTAGATAAAGTTACACTTGAAATTTTGCAATTTTGACTTTATCTAAGTGTTTTATCCTTATCTACTTTTATTATTACTTATATATATATTATATTACCTTAGTGTTTAATTGCAATTTATAAAAAAATTTACTTTTCCATACAAATGCCCATTATGTAGGACACTTGTAAGCAAAAAATCTGAAAGTTTTACCAACTATTTTTAACAAATTAACAACTAATTTAATAAATGGATTTGAAAATAGTATGCATGGTTATTTTTTAAAAAAAAGTAAATAAAAATATTTAAGTAAACTGCATTGTTGTGTTTAAAAAACTCGTTGATTATATGAAAAATTATTTATAAACACACCGTACAAAAGTCATCTAACTGTCTTTATTAGTTTCTGAGATAATGAGTCGTAAATTTGTTAAATTATTTCTAGTACTAATAGATTATAAGTAATATATTTTTAAATTTTAATTCATTAAGAGCAATCGAACAGTATTAAGGTAATTAAATAAGTATTATCAGCTTTTTCTCAGTCTTTTGTTTTCCTTCAAATGAATTATCTGAATTGTCCCGATCGGTTTTTTTTTAGACCCATGGCGTAAACTAAATGATGTTCAGACATGCAGCATAGTATAACAGAAATTTGTAATGTTATTTCTTTCTAAATTGCTTATATGCAATTAATATGCAGCAACCCTGAAGCTTGTTTTGAACATCTATGAGCCAAAAGTATGACAACAGCACAGTATGCATAATAAGAATGACTTGGGTATTTCGCGGGATCGAATGTCACGATTGATTGCTCTATCTGGGCCCTGTTTCACGAAACAACGCGTCTACTAGCTAATAGCCGTAATTCCACCACTTCTAATAAAACCTGTTTCAAGAACATTTATTCTACAATGGTAGAATGGCAAAATTTTGTCATAGTTACTTGTCAAAATTACAGTGTATCGATGGTATCCGAGCGTCGAGAGGGCTATTTCGGGTATATTTATTATTCCGTGGAATGTTTGTTGATGCGATTTTGTTTACGCGGCATGTATTGTAAATCGTGCATTTTAGCCATGAAATTGCATTAGTCTACCGCATCAGAAGAATCTCTGGTATTCAAAATAAAATAACATATCTGCATTTAATTAAAGAGCATAAAGAAGTACTATTAGAATAATTTTCCGACAAAATTACGAGGAAAGACAAAGCCGAAAAGTGGAAAATAATAACTCAAATTTTGAAACCTTTGAGGTTAATTACATCGGAAAAAGATTACGCATATGTAAGGGACAATTTTGGCCAAGCGTCAAGAAAGCTATAATGGTAAGTGCTTTTGTTTCATATTCATCTTCGCCATTCATATTATTATATACAAATAATGGTGTAAATAGCTCAGTTTCTATGGTATTTTTCAGGTAAAAGTAGATAATTCAATAAGTACGGGAATGGGTGCCAGATTTGAGACAACATATTACATTAATATTCCTTAATAATCTTTACAATTAAATTGCTCGAGCTTAATTGATAGAATCAATACCTAACCTAAAATATGTGCACGAGTATATAAATTTACCATTCGAGATTCACAGATGGAATTCCACTAGTTAACAATGCGCAATATTACAAGACCAAATGCTTCGTGAAACAACACTGATAAAACAAAATCGCACGCTGATAATATAAATTTGCCTCATTAGTAACTAGTAGTTTACGCTCATGTGTTCTAGAAACATACACTTCTCTTCAACGTATATACACTATACCCTTCTTCATGTGACTGTATATAAATAATAGAATGACTTATTTGAATACAAACCGATAAAATGTATGCCAATTAAACAACTATCATGCATATATATATATATATATATATATATATATATATAAACCATCGAAATTATAATAATAATTATTATTACAGCCGAATGTAAGCATTTCAAAATATTTACTATTGATGCTAAAGTTTAAGTTACCGAGTTGTTGACGATTGGCAATTATGTTGACACTACCCCCTCTTGTGAATTAAAACTGACGATAATTTTCCGATTTCACAGGTTACGACTGTGATATAAAAATTCAATGCTGAATCGAATAACTCTTAATAATTCTGATCTCTGTTCCACTGAATAATAATAATAATAATAATAATAATATTATTATTATTATTATTATTATTATTATTATTATACAAAAGAAATTACAGGATACTTTGTTCGTTGTTATTGTTATTATTTCACTGTGTGAGGCTGTTCTTATGTGGTAAAATACTGGCAGTAAATGAAAATAGAAAAATTAACGAATGGAAATTATATTTATGCAGTAAAATGTTTCTTTGGATAATGGTTAATTTTATATATATATATATATATATATATATATATTGTAAAATGCTGGTTTCTCTTTTGTAGTATTTATAAATTGCAAGAATTCTAACTTTGTTCCCCTAATTACACACAGTGAAGCCATAATGTATTCCATTCCATTAGTTAATAAGGTCATAATTTGCATTTTATATTCATTTTTAAAGTTATTCAATTCGCATAGGAATTCCCTTAGTTATATATACGATATTCTCTCCTTCCCCCAATTGATCCATGATTAATGGGGTAAAGCTACTGTAAAATTCAAAAAACACAATATACATTTTCAGAGATGTCCTTTACTGTAATTATAAAACTAAGCTATTCTCTCCATCTCCTTAAACTATTTTTTTATATTAGAAACGTTGTTATACTTTCTTAGTTAAACATAAAGTATGGATTTAAGATAAAAAATAAAATAAAAATAGTAATGCTTTAAAACGCGTGACCGTCATTCAGAAACCACCAATAAACAATCAAAACCGAAAATCAAGGTAAACAACCACGATTTACCCACTTTAGTTAATGTGTTGTTATACACAATTACTTTTATTTCAGTGAAAAATATTGGAATTTCGTGTTTATTTTGAAAAAATAAGAACATTTTCATTATATTTAATATTTTAATTAATGAAAATGTAACTTCTACGTTTAACAGCTGTTCGTTAATATCTATGTTAACTGCAACGATAGCAGCTACATTAGGTGGATTTACTGAGAAATATACTCACTTAGGAGCCTTAGATCATTTAGAAGAAATAATATCAAAGGTGAAGCCATCGCTGCTGTATTTACTGTGTATAACAAATATAATACAACTTTGCACCCCTATTTTTTGAACGCAATACATTATCTCTCGTACTGCTGCCAAAGTTTTGCTGGTAGCAATTGCATCTCAAATTTTCTGGCCTTAGCCTAAATATAAAGTAAATATCTTTCTAGATATTCCCTTTCATCGCAATTTTTCTGCACATATCAATGCGCGCGTATACACTTTGTGTAGGACTGTTTTGGATGCAGGTTTAGGACAACAGAAGTCTGCATTACATGTTTACATAAGCAAGTGGCATATCCAAGGCACACATTTTATTTTCAACGCTCGCATACAGAATAATAGCTGCGAGTGCTGATAGGACGGGTGTCTGCTATTGTGTGCAGTATTACTTTGAGTTTCAGAACAGTATCTTATATTGTGTGGAAGTCTATAATAAATCTGTAAACAATGGAAGAACTGGAAAAAAAAAAAAAAAAAAAAAGAACGTCGCCCAGGAGCTGTCTAGGGTACCTCTAAGACTTATATTTACAATACACCTCCCCATAGTAGTGACAACTACATGCATCAATGGGAAGATTTTGTAAATGTTACAAATGCTAGTTAAAATAATTTTTAGCAAGTGGTAACACTGCAATCTGTCCCATAAATGTCACGAGAAGAAAGTGCTACGAGTACAAAGAACTAGACATTGGAGGATTTTATTTAATACAACGCATCATTGGCTTAAGCCCCGGGATATTTTAAACAGACAAACACTAAACGTGCTAATCTGAATGACTCCCTCCTGGGTTCAATGACCTCATTGCTGCTATAAACTGAGGAAGTGAGCTTAGAAAAGTCGAATACTAATTAGTTGATTTCTTGAATTTGTCGGGGAATGCGCCTGCTTTATTTCGCATTCCTCTTACTTGCTAAGAAATTAATTTCGCTGGATGCTTGTGGTGGGTTGATATCTGCATTCCTCTTTCTTGTCATGTACAGTTCAGAAGCTATTTATCACTTTCACTGCCTCCTGGTTCGAGATATGCTGGAAGCGAGATAGAGAATCATTCCAAAAATGGAGCAGGGGTAGGGTGTTTTTCATTCTGTACAGTTAAAACAATCTTACAATTCGGTTTAAAAATGCCAAAATGGACGCATTATACTTTCAACTATACTTGCAACAGTTTGGATAGTGCAATTTCATGTAAAAATTGAATTTGTTTTGTCGTGTTGAACAATATCTTAATTTGCAAACAATACATGACTTCAAAATTAATAAAATTAACTAAACAAGCATACAAACAATACTATATGAATTTACAAGGGAATTTTTAATTTATGCAATACATATTTGTCCAGTTTCTATCGGAAAAAATGCAATGGTATATGTGATTTAAAAAGTTATATATTATGTGTCTGACGCAATATAATCTGCATAAAGTTCAAAGATAGTCACAAAGACAGGCCAATTCGTCATCGTAACGGAGTATTTTTTCAATCCTAACTTCATTAAAAATTAATTTTTTGTGATTATGTAACTTTTTTTTAATTATTCTCTGAATAAGCTTAAAGAGACATTTAGGAGAAATGTATTTGACTTGCAAAGGGAATTGACAAAAATGTTAGTCGATAACGAAATGTTTGACACTAAATATATCTAATATACTATTCGTTTGTAACCCATAACATTCACGATCATAATCACCATGTTATTTCTATCGGACAGTGGGGTAAAAATTCATAGAGCAAACCCCTCACATACCCTAGGTAGAGGTTTCTCCGTAATAAATGTATTGTAAATGTCAGGTCCTTACACGTAGAATTGCTCATTTATTCTTACAGGTTTCTTGATCATATTTAAAGATGGCATTACATAGTTTGTCAGTTGTTTTAACAATTGAAAACCCTTTACTTAATAACAATCTAATTTAATACGACTGTCCACTGTTTTATATCTACTTAATGGACGCGTTTTCTCATAAGGAATAAATATAACTCGTCGAAAACACCAGGAATTCCTGCTGGTGTCTGAATTTGATCGCGATGGAGATTTATGTTCATTGTTCTTGAAATGGGTGATATTCCTGAAGAAATTAGGCTAAAGCCAGTCATATTAAGATAAATTGTTACCAGAAAAGATGGCTTTTCGTTCTTACAAATGATTTTGTTATATAAATATGTAAACTTATGTTATTATAATGACGCATTCTATTTACGTCTGGTAAAGAGTAACTATGACGAATTTAATATCTTAGGCCGTTAAGGCTCAATATTTCCGACTCAAAAGCAACAATTTTAGAGAATTTGAATTAAAAATATACTTTATATGGAACATAGGTGCAAAAAAAAAATGTGTAGGCTATCGGGAATTCGACCTTCCGAGAAGCATCAGAATGCTGTTAACAGATTTATTCTGAGGTTGGCAGCGTCAGAGAGAGAGCAGTAATTTATACAAGGAGCATTTAGTTACTGTATCCTAATTGGTTATTGATAACATTCCCTCCTGTGAGAAGCGTGAAGACCTTTAAAATGAAGTTTAGTTGAGAAACAAATACCAAACAAAACAGAGGTGTAGCAAAGAGCCACATTCTTCCCGCCCGTCGGAGCCAGCTTTTCGTCAAATAAAGTCTTTATTCCAGGTATATAGTTATTGTATCTGCTTATATTTGAACAAATGGAATGTAATAATAAATCTTATATAATGTGACCCAGTGGATTATATTTTAGCAAAATTTCTCTCAAATTCCCAGTAAAGAAAGTATGTTATTTAGATGAACATCACAGAATCATGTTCCCATACTCAGATATCATAGGATGAGGTGTCTGTAAGCTGAAGAGCAAAGTTCGATGTGTATGTATTTAAATAAAGTAAGGCTTCCTTCGGAAGGGAAGTAAAGCCGTGGGTCCCGTGTCGTACATTTACGGCACGAAAAAGAACCTCAAGCCTGAAAGAGAGGCCTCTGAGCAAACTTTTTCGGCCGTTTCACGCCCTGAGTTGAATGGGACGCTGATGACCTGAGATGTTAAAGAGCGTCCATAAATAAATCAACAAAAAAAAAATAAAGTACATTTGAATCAATTTTGTTCTGAAGAAAGCTTTCAAATAGATAAGTCAAAAACGTTACCAGTTTTCCTATGCAGACTCACCTGTCTCTCTGAGCCCAGATTTTCCAGGACTGTCAAAGAAAACGAAGAAAGGATATTCCTTTCGTAACAACTTATTTGTATGCAAAAACATTCTCTTAATTTATTTATTAAAAAATATAGAAAGAGTTTGGAAACCGTAGAATTAGAAATCTCACAAATACATATGTTCCCTATTAAGCCTAATTTATAAGTGAAATGCAGCATTATCCCTATAATTCAGAAATTAAAATTAACGATTAATATTTTGCTATCATTGTAGTAGTTATTAATATTGTTTATCCGTTTTATATACTTTATATTGTTATAAGTATTTCTATCGTATAAGGATACACTACAGTAAAACAAATGATGAATAATGTTAAAAAAAATACATAGGTGGCAAATTTAGAACTTTAAACTATGAGTTTAATTTTAAAGGGCAGCGACAGCGAAAAATCTTTAAAGACAGTCAACGGTCTAGGAAAATTATTTATTTATTTTATTTTATTTGCTGTCACATTGATTACATTGGCCTACTCACGACAGTTGTGTAAGTCTGTTGGAATGAAAAATGAAATGAAATGAGTTCAGAGTCCTTGGTCCCTTATAACTCTCTGGCATTCACCTTCTCGCGATGAGGCAAAACTCCGGAAAACCCCCCTTACTCTGACAATTCGATTTGCCCCAGGACCTCCGGATGAGAAGTTGCAAATGCTAACACTAGACCATGGAATCGGTCAATGTTTTTCTTTTCCGTATTAATTAAAGAAATTAATTTTGTACAGAGCTCTTTTTTGGACGCGTGGGCGGCTTAACGAGGATTTGCTTGGCACCGGAAAGCACGCTGTTTGCCGGCTGAGTCGAATATTCATAGTCCCTTAAATTCAAATACATAGATTTCTACAGCACACCAAACACCAATTTTTGGTCGTACAGTGGCATTTCGGTACTAGTAGGGGTTTTTCTGCACTACAATATCTATTGTTTTGTGTTCGTTACATGGCCATGTAAATAAAACCATGCTTCTCCATAACAAAAATTAAAGCGAGTAAATAGAGCGCACATTAATATTATCCAACACTCAAATACAGAAATTAACTCTACTCACGTTATCACGTTGCAATTCCTGAACTACAGTTATCTTATAGGGTTTTAATTTTAAGTTTAGTGACATTCAAAGCCGAGGTTTGCAAAATTCCTGATTCCTATGCAAGCTTTCCCAGAGATTTCTTTGGACTTCGTTCTAACTTTTCTCTCATGTCATCGAGTTCCTCTGTAAGAACTCGGCGTTTTACTTTAGTTTTTTTTTTTTTTTATCAAGAATAGATCTCATTTTCCAAGGTATATTCACGCGATTACTACCGTTTCTCTGTGAGGTGCACGAAAAGCGGGTAATCTGACTATAAATAGCCGTCTCACTTCTCTACAAGAGTTTGTTGTCACATAAAAATCACACATGAAGATCCTGTGTGCTGAAGTATAAGGATTTATTGACATTATAACAGCACTAACACACTGTAACACTGAAACACGCGGTCTCATAACGTTCAACTCCTGTACAGCACAAAGACTTCGCGTCAGCACACGGAGAAGCGGGAAAGTGGAGGGAAACAGAAGCTGACCAAGCGTCCAAACGAAGGCTCTGTATTGTAGCCTTATTTCAGATTTGTTGAAAATGGAACTAAATATTAGCAGTAACATTAATAAAATGGCACAGTAACTCTAGTTTTCAACTAGACCTATGTATTTTCCATGTAATATTCTCATTAAACAATTTATTGCAATTGATGCCTTTGCATTTAAGCCAGTTTGTTTTAAGTGCTGAAAATGCTGCATGCACACCTTAATAGATTCCTAAAGTACTATTTGTTTATTATACTAAAATAGACATCCGCCATGCTTAAAAGAGTACGGTTGAGATAGCAGTAAAAGTTTGTTTTAGGGAAGTTTCCAAAAGAAAACCAGAAGATTGTCAAAAGCGAGAACAGAAGAACGGGCGAGAAGGTGGTTGATTTTTTTTTTTTTTTTTTTTTTTCCTGTCTACAAAACTACGAGAGAGGAAATTAGAATTCCTCATAAGCCGCGTTTAATATTTAATGTGGAAGAGCCTTGTGCGTAGCTGAAAAATATAGCTGCTAAAATACGAGCAGTGACGTCAAAAGGAGTCGGGCAAGTAGTGAAATTGACAAGTCCACAGAGGGAACAAAGCTGGACTGTAGTCCCTTCCTTCAACGAGACTGATATTTTTATCCTACCATTTATATAACTCTCTACGGTGTCGGACTCGGGTAAATGAACATGTGAAATTTACTTTGCCATCTGCAATGACGAAATGTATTTCTTTAGTGATTACGTCACTGTCCCCAACAATAGGGCTATGCTGCCCACTCTTCTGTCCGATATTGAGACTGCCGCAGAGGAAATTATATTAAAAGTTTGTCCCGCATTGGAGATAGAGCCATCTTCAAAGCAATAAAAGTTATCATTAACAACTCACCAGCTTTTTCATTTTTTCTACCAAGAAACCCAACTTGGAAAGCTTCTGTATGCGGCAAGGAGTAAACACGCTACAGTTAGGAACTTTATAGATACTTTTAAATTTACAAGGTCCTATCAGAAGGCGAATTTTTGCCTTTGCAATGTTGCCACAGTTAAGTAGAAGAAGCCCGTTGGTTTCTTCAAGTCTGAAGACATCAAAGGTGTCATCTCAATTCTCCACTGCATTGTTTGCAACCGCTAGAGGAAATGAAATTTCTTTATTTCCCACGATTATCCAAACGTAAAAAACAGCAATGCGGGGAAATGAAAGAAAAGAACAATACATTTCACTTATGATTAGGGCCATAAATTAAAACGAGCTGCAAGAAAGCAAAGCTGTAAACAAAACAAAAAGAATAAGATGGTGAATATGTCTCTGTAGTGTTAAAGACAGTAATGATATAGGTCTCTTTACCCCATCTAGTTTTAATTTCGCTCTGCAGGTCCAGAGATGACGTCTGCATGCATCGCGCCTCTGTTTCCTACCGATTCAGGTTAGACAGGCGTCTTTTGACTTTTTCACTACACTCTACTTGTTTTCAATACCCTTCTGCCAAATATCGTTTAAATTGGTTTTTTACAATTCCCGCTGTACAACCGCTGCACACCATTTTGGATAATGCGTGTTGTTTAATTGGTGCCGGTGCATATTGCCCTCAGTGTTGTTTGTTGTTCTTTAATTATCCCTAGCCAGTGTCTAATTATATTTATTTTGCTGTAGACCGCATCTTCCCAGCATAGTTCGATGTTCCTCTGCCCACCCTTAGAATTCGTTTCCAGAAATCATGTCGTAATTTATTTAGACCGTCTATTTTATCTCATCCACAAACCTCACTTCCATATAACAATGAGGACTTAACCATTGTCTCATACACAGTTTTTAATGTTTTGACTAGCATGTCCGATATCCGAGCTAGCAGTCTCAATACCTCTGAAAGTTGACCGCTCCCCTTGTGCTTGGCAAAAACTGCGTGTTCATTCCATTTTCCATTCATATCAAGTCTTATACCAAGATAGTCAACTTGTTTAACGGTCTGGATTATTTCTCCACCATATGTCGTATTTTTCCAGCTTGCCATAGACATAGCCTTTTTTAAAGGTGAGAGCTTTGGTTTTAGTTGTATTTACTTGCATACCCCACTGCTCACAATAATCTTGCAGGGCGTTTAGGTCATTTTGCAGGCCTTTTACCGACCTAGAGAGCATTATTACTATATCGTCGGCGTGTAAAAGCATAGGTATTTGTTGGTCTTCAATTACTGGTGTATCGATGTCCTCATTCATCATTACATTAACGATATAGTCAACAAACAAATTAATAAGTAACGGTGATAATATACCACCCTGTTTAACCCGCCTCTGCGCTATGTTGCATTCAGATCTGTTATACCGATCAGTTTTAATAACAAAATTGACTTCCTTATACATTGGCATAAGATATTATTCATTTTCTCAGAAAATCCTTTAGGTCTTAATTTTTCCCATGGAGCGCTTCGTTCTACAGTATCGAACGCCATTTCAAAATCTGCAAAAACACTGTCCAAATGTTGTGTGTACTGAACACGCCACATGCCTCATCTGTCCATAATATGCGTTTGATATAGCCAGGCTCTCGTTAATTCTACTTAAATACCATGCAGCAAATTTTAGGTTAGGTTAGGTTAGGTTAATCATCGGGGGTTAACTTTTGGACATGAAATAAACGCTATCCATATTTAATTAAGACTTTCCATATAGACACGTGACAAGAATTTTTCAAATGAGTGTCAGTTCGTTTGTTTGGACATGCTGCAAATCACCATCTTTCAAAATTCCAATGTTATAACACTCTACATGCCCCTAAATATCTTTCTTTACTTGAAACTGGCCTCTGTCTCAAAAATATTGTACGGTAGGGAATTTAACGGTGCGGATATTTCTCCAGTAAACTCTCCGTGTCACATTAGCGCTGTCATAAGCTATATGCATGTCCGTTAATTTAATATTTAAACCGATATATTTTAATGACTGGAAATTAAATAAACAGATCTGACAGAAGATATTTTGTGACACAATAAAAATAAATCTACTTCTACTCCCCCCTCCTCCATGGTAAGGGAATAGTTGAAACATAATTAAAGACAGCCATGGACGATAATAAGAGTGAAGAGTTTTGCCTTTTACATTATCATCTCGAAACTGACAATGCTTTATTGCGGATAAATGTTTAATTGCTTATCTTCTATCCCTGAACAACAAGAAAAGCTATTCTAAAACTTTCTGTATAAACTATATAGTTTAATTTCAAGCACAAAACTAATAATTGGATTTTGAGGCAAAATGTCTACAAAATGTCCTTGACAGTTCCTTTCCTGGCTTTGTGGTATGAAACTGAAGCCCTAACGCTCACAGAGCTGCCTGCATAAGCTTAAACAATAAGGTCAGGGAGGAAAATACGTAACGACATATTTTATTTTCAACGGTACCAATCCAATTTGAGGCTATTCGTGCTCAAAATCCAATACATATAAATGAGTGTGTGGTATGTCTGTGCGCGAATCTTGTCTAGGCATCTCAGCAAACGCTCGCTACCTCTGATAATATAGCGCATCGATTTTTATTAACAGTACATCATTTATCAACCAGCCAATGTTTGGCTCTTGTTCCCAAATAGGATTGCATTTATAAGATCGGCATAAGCCTTTCGCACTTCATTGACGGAATTTCATTTTTCAAACCTCTTTGTTTGAACGCAGCGATTTACAGAAGCATGCTGCAGAAAGTTTTCTTGTTCATTAAATATAAATTTTCTTATCTTTGCTTTCCAAAAACAAACATACGAGGGAAACTGTATATGGTATATATTATAGAAATTATTAAGCATTGGTTCAACGTATGGACTAGTAATTGTCCAAAATATATACCGTATTAAATGTATTTATTTATTTTGCTAATTAATTTAAATGTTGATACCGCACAGCGCCATATGCAAATTACCGTATAAATTATCGTGTTTAATACATAATTGTATTTTACTTGCATACATTAAAGGCGCGTGAATTTGAACTTCGTTAATTGAGAAATCAGACTTTTTCCTTTTTTCTGAGTAAACTTAATAAAGTCTTCATCCATGGATTCAAGAATATGGGAGAGGAAAATAGGAGAAGAAAGGAGAACAATGAATGAAGAATAAGAACACATGCAAAGAGAGAGTAGATGAAAAGAAAAGATAAAAGAACAGAAAAGAGAGAAGCAAACAGTAGGAAGAATACAGAAGTACAAAAATTTTACAAAAATAAAAAATGGGAAAAGACAAAACAAAGGACAAACAGAAGAAAGGAAATAATCGAAGAGGAGAACAAAACAGAACAGAAGAGACGAGACGCTATAAGAAGAGAAGAGAAAAATAAAAATGAGCGAAAAGGAGAGAGGAGATAAGAGGAAGTGAGAAGGGAGAAAAAGCTGAAAAGGAACGGATAAAAGGGAAAAGGAGAGGAGGGGAGGGAGGATAGAATAAGAGAGAAGAGGGGAGGAGAAAAGAAGAATAGAAAATGGGCCAGGAGAGAGATGATAATAGGAAATTACGGAGAATAAAAGAAGGGTAGAGGAGAGAGAAAAGACGGAAAAGGAACAGATAGGGAGAGGACAGAATAAGAGAGAATAGGAGAGAAGAAAAGAGGAGAGGAAAGGAGGAAAATAAAAAGAAGAGAAAGATAAAGGACGAAAAAGCAGTGGATAGAATGAGAGAGGTGGGGAAAGGAGAGAAGAGAAAGAAAGGGATAGGAGAGAAGAGAAGAGAAAAGAAGAGAGCAGGGAAGAAAAGGAAAGGAAAGAAAAGAAAAGAAAAGAGAAAGAAGATGGAGAGTAAAAGAGAGAAAATTAGAAAAGAGGAGGAGGTGAGATGAGTGGAGGAAAAAAGGCGGAGACGAGATGAAACTTGCATAATCATCCAGAATGATGCCAGAAAACAATAGCAGTATAGAAGAATGTGCAACAACACAAAGCAGGAGAAATAATGAAGGTGACGAATAAGAAGAAAAAAACAAAATCAAAATGGTAGCAATATTTAAACTTAGTTGTATTTATCTAAAAAAAAAAGTTTAATGGAGTTCAAACGGAAGTAACAAAGATACTAATTCGCTGTGATGAAGTAAAGAAACATCAGACAAAGCAGTCTGGCATCTTCAAAATGAGCAAGCAATTTGTATTGATGTAAATCTGTATGAGTGTTAAAATATATACATTAAGAAAACATCTCTGAAAGTTATACCTCCATTAACTCTTCCAAATCAATGTCTCTGTGACTGATGGTTAGTCCACACAACCATCTAATGTAACTCGAATGTGAAACACTAATCAACTCTACTGTTGATGTTCCTCGAAATCCCTGAAGCCAGCCTTATCGCTTAATGTCCAGGTGCGACAGTTTGTTTTTGACCGCACGTCATCATAGATAAGCCTGGATGATTGAAATGCTCTTATGTATGTTGAACAGTTGCCATCAACTCTGCTGTAAACGGGCATGTTCAAATATGTCATTTTCTGCCAAAGTAACTTTCTTTAAGAATGAAAAGAGAGAAAGAGCTGGAATATTATTATTATTATTATTATTATTATTATTATTATTATTATTATTATTATTTGATTTGGTTTATTTACGGACGCTCTTTAACATCTCAGATCATAAGCGTCCCATTCAATTCAAGGCGTGAAACGGCCTACAAATTTTGCTCAGAGGTCTCTTCAGGCTTGAGGTTCTTTATCGTGCCGTAAATGTACTACACGGGGCCCACGACTTTACTTCTCTTCCGAAGGAAGCCATACTTAGGATATCATGCCCGAAAAAATCCATCGATCCTGGCCGGGATTGAACCCCCAATCTTGGGTTTAGGAGGCAAGTATAGTTACCACTACACCACCAGGACCGATGGAAATTTGTTATGCAAGCAAACATTTGAATTGTAAGCCCTCTAAAGCTACAAATGTCAATTTTTTCTCGAAAACCACTTGATGTTGAAAGTACATATTGTGCCCAATTATGTAAAGTACTTCATGAACTATATTAATAAAAGCACCTCAGAATTAAAGGCAGAAGTGAAAAGATTTGCTTATTAATGAAGTACACTGCAATAATTTCAGAGATTGTAGAGAGGTTTACTGCAATCAATTTTAGATGGTAAAGCTTACGGTCGAGGAAGAAACATAACAGAGTTGAAATTAGATGATAACTTGTGTTAAAGCGAAATGGAATACAACTGTGTCTATTTTACTAGGGAGGAAATACAAGATGTAGTGTTGTGAATATCTCTTAAACATCGACAGTAAGGCACTGAACTATTATTAACTGATTTATCGTGTTATGTACCTTAGTCCACAGAGAGCTGTTGCTTTATTTACGGACGCTCTTTAGCATCTCAGGTCATCAGCATCCCATTCAATTCAGGGCGTGAAACGGCAAATAAATTTTGCTCAGAGGCATCTTCTTTCAGGCTTGAGGTTCTTAAATTACGACACGGGACCCACGGTTTTGCTTCCCTTCCGAAGGAGGCCGATTACGCCCGAAAAAATCCATCGACCGTGGCCGGGATTGAACCTGGGATCTTGAGTCTACGAGGCAAGTATGATTACCACTAGATTACCAGGACCGAACAGAGAGTTGTTCTCTTGACTGTGTGGCCTGGATTGCGGTTTCGAAAATCGTTAAGTTCGGGTCCTGAGGGGTAGGTTATTAATCTTTGTTTTTATGGCAAAGAGAAAAAAAAGTAATCAATGAAATATAAACTCGGTAAAAATGATCCGATTTTACTTGACGCCAATACAACGCTGACTCTCCAAAGAGACAGGCTCGTAAGCCGGATTTCCTTGCTGTCTCTGACATATACTATATTGCCTGTATCCTGGCTTAATTCGCTCATTGATTTCTTTGGTGACTTGAGTAAACATTCTAGAACATCAACATATGTGTTTTCTACTTTCGTTAAGGAACGAACCAGACGTTTCCAGCTTTCTGACTATTGAAATTTGCTGACATGCTTCGAACAACGAATGCACCAAATTCTCTTCGAAATGCCCACTTTGCTTGAACCAGGGAGTTTGTTTTCCAGTGCCTTTATTCAAGGAAATATTGCATGTTTGTAATATGAACAAATCACTGTATAAGTTAGCAATAATCAGCAACAGAGGTACCGATATAAATTCTCCCAGAGGCACGGAAATCATAATATTTCTTTTCAAGTTTGTACTATCTTCTAAAAATAAGGTATAGTTCATTTAAGTGGTAAAGGTTTATATAATCGCTCTGTATAATTGTATGTGTGTTTTTAACTGCACATTAGTTAAATAATTGTATCATTTGGCTTATAGTTTCAGAGAAAATGTATATAATTTATAATTTTTATTATTTAATGATAGATAATTGTATTTATACATAAAATGTTATGAAGTTCATATAATAACGCATGGTATTCATAATGTCATAGGTTATCTCTTGGAAATCGTGATGGCTTCTTGTAGATGCGCGTGATGAACGCTTAGAAAACGGGCTACACTTGAGTTCTCTGTCCGCCAGTGTGCAGAGAGCAAGCAGCTTAGACAAGTAAGCGTACATTTCTTCACAAAGGAAAAAAGCGACAATTGCATCATTTATATAATTTTAGTTTTAATTAATATGAAAATGAATGTATTTCAAAACTTTTTGGTCTAAGACGATTCCTCGCGATATTTATGACAGACTAAATATGTATAAGATATACGCCTTTGCAACTTCGGAATGCTTTCAAAATTAAGGATTTCATGAATGTTTAACTTGGTTTCTAAGTCTTTAAATTGTGTTGAATAACAATATGTAAATAATACTGTAATAGTATCTTATTATCATTTCTATTTAAATATTCTCTCTTTTAAAACAACGTGCTGATTTTACTTCCCTTTTATCTTAACTCCTTGATCTAGGAGCTGGATTTATTTTTGAATAACCTTAGGATACTGTGATTGTCTCTATCTATGGTCGCCCAGACTTTAAACAAGCTCATTTCCGCCTCATCAGAAGTGAAGCGCGTTCCATAACGTCAAGCTCAAAGCTTCTTTCATATTTAAATTCACTTACTAAGGCTCCTTTCACTTGCTACACAAAGCAAGCTCTTCCCATCTACTTCTCAAATTAATGTATGTCCCATGCATGCATATAGAATGTCGCTTAGGGGCATTTTAGGGCGAAGGTTGTCAAACTGGGTAGAGAGAGCGCTGTGTGACACCTGTGCAGAAAATACAGACTTCTACCCGTTGTTTTAGAAGTTGGTAACAACCTTTAATTGGAAATGTTTTAGTTTTGTAACTTCTAGCCTACTTGTAACTTGCAGCATTTATGAAATTTAAGGCTTGTATCTCACAGATTACCAACCTACAGCAGCTAAAGGAAAGAATTAATTAAAGTCATGGTCAATTTTACTGCTCTAGAGGGTCCGTGGAATAGGGATTGTCAGGTGTTTCTTAAAAGAAAGTAAAGATTTAGCAACATTAACAAAATTTATTGAACAATACCTTTCCACATGAATGCAAATATATATTACGACAAGCTGAACGAATTAAATTTATGTAATTGCACATGAAACAATGGAGTACTGCATGAAGTAAATTACAATGTTAAACAAAGAATAAAATATTGACAATAAACTTATTGGTCCTTTCAAAACATTTTACGCAAGCAGCATACTATTCCACAATAAAAAGATAAAGAAAACTATCCTGCTGGCCTGAAAAATTTACTTTCGCCTATAAGTAACAAACAAAATCTCTTTAGCAATAACTCTCTGTCCCAGCACAGCCCCGTGACGACTCTGACAACATATAATATTACTCTAAAATTTGGAAAAAAAAAAACTATATACAATTTATGTACCTTCCAAATAAAACAAAAAATACACAATAAAGATCAAGCTGGGTCACTATGGTAGGCAATAAATTCTTTTAATTTTAATTTGTTCGAAATAGTTGTATTCCCCGTGGGAACTTCTTACCTACGTCCTTGTTATTGCACTAGCTCAGTAGAGAGTAATAAATCCCTTGAGCGTTTAGAGAAAGCACGTGCAAATATATTAATATATAAGTTTCACGCTCACATAACTACAGCCAGGAAATGAATCAATGAGAAAATATCGATCGGTGTCAACTTCTCGAGTGCCCATGGCACAGCTTATTTAGTATTTTATATGTCACTTGAGTTTTTTTCATTGCAATACCATTGCATTGTCTCATAAACTTGTGAGCAGTTCTCCCGCATGGAGGCATTATAGCGGATTTCTGAGGCATGGACGCCTTTAGGGCGCTGTTACATTGTCCCTTATAGTGCTCTAGAGGGTCCTTAAACCTGTGGGTACTTAAATTTAGTATGTAGGAATGAAAGAAATGAATTAATGATGGCGAAAAGAGATCTGGCACCTTTAACCTATCTGGGATTCATTTTCTCAGGGTAAGGAAAAATCTCCGGAAAAAACTTGCCCACAGGAATCGAACCCAGGATCGGATTAGCAGCCGCAAGTGCTACCACTGGACCATGGAGGCCGTCTCGTCAGGTAGATGTATAAGGACGTTATGAAAACGTCTCATCCTCCACCATGGGTGGCCATACAATTAGCAAAATGTATGCTTTTTTAAGTTGGTACATCTGTTTTAAGCATTCATTTAAAATATTAAGACATTGTCCGTATAGTTTATTTAATTAATTTTTTCTAAAACAGACATGTTGAGAATATTCCATGACATGGATAAAAATGAGTATAATGCAGTGATGAAGATCTTTGTGAAAGATGTTTTAACGCCACACAAAAGCCATACCAAATTTATAAAAGTTTATGGGAACCCTCCTGCTCTGTAACCGCGCTGAAACACAACGGCACCAAACCTTGCAATTAGCTCGCGTGAAGATGTCCGAAAAAGTTCAACTACAGGCAGAACATCTTAAACCAAATCCTAATATTATATTAGTAACCGATGAGTTAAAATGCGAAACTTTTCTGATGCTATATACATTTCATAGGAATGTATTAGTTATATTTTCCATTAAGATTTGCATATGGAACACTTTGCACAAGATGGGTGTCCCGCTTGCTAACAGATCAAAAACGCGTAGGTATGAAAATATTGCAACAATGTATAAGCCGAGGTCGTGAGAGAGAGATCTTGGGTTTGAATGCCGCCAGGACCGTTCTCCCTGACTGAAAACTTTTCCAGGTTTTCCTCAGTCCTCATAAATGGCAAATGCTCGGGAGGTATCCTAAACTTAGGCCTGGAACGTTTCCTTCCTTTAAAAGTCTTTTCCCTATATATCATTTCATCTCATGTACCGTCAGTGTCCACCGCCTGTGGTGCCTCAGTAGTAAAACGGGCGTTAAACACTGTTTAAAAAAAAAATATACGTCGCAAAATTGATAAGCGTTCCTTTATTATTAGGCCGAGAATTTTTCTGGCCTTTATAGTATGAATTATAGAGCTATAGGGTTACTGCAATGACCGTAAAAATATATGTAAATTACTATCAATCGATAAATTTTATTATAACATTGTGGTCTTAACACTTCGACATAACAATATGCCTGTTACACAGATACATATTCCCTGAGATTAGATCTAAAAACATTTTTGTTACATTGCAATGTGATTGGGCAAGCGTTAATATTTCAAAATCTGTTTTAATTACTACTCGTGGTATAGACTGATTTCTTTGTCATTTTTCTGAAACTGAAATTCCATCTCAAACATAATTTTGAAACTATGAACTCGGTTGCCTGGTAACTCAGATCAGATAAATTGCAGTTACAGTGGAAGCAACATCCAATTACGTAGGCTATTTATTTAAAAATTGTATTTGCTTATTTTACTATTTTGTAATTGTATATATAATTTTACCTTCGAGAAATATGTAAAATTTATAAAGTAAGATCTCTCAGAAATACACATTATTATTCATGATTTTCATGTTTCTATTAGAGCAGGGCTGTTTCTTGAAACAATAAAAATTTCTGTTCGTAATAACTTTTTAAGGTGACTAAGCCAAATAACGCCATATTTAACTTTGAGGTCAATAAAATAATTCTTGAAAACGATAACAAAATGCAGTAATGCACTACAGGAGGCTGTATTTAAATGCCATTTGGTGATAAATGAGGTAAGGAAGTCCAGTATCTATTTGCTACTGAAAAGTTATTTCCATTTTCCACCATTTGTTATTGCGTGTAGCTAATGAAAGACTTGCTTTAACGAGGTAAAATAAACCAGTTTATTTTGTAGATTCAACTATGAAACTATAAAAGTTTTTATTTGTGCTTTAAGCTTCCTCATAGAGAGAAGTTAGCTGATAAGTATATAATTTGAAAATAGAGAAAATGTGTAAAGACTTCCCGGCCCTAAAGGTATCATATACACAGTGTCCCAGAATCGACGTATAATTTTTCGGAATAGGCAACGCACATTACGCTGTTAGGAAAATTAGCATTTAATAACTATCAATACCTGAGTACTGAGAACATGGTACAGTACTTCGTATATATTTTTTCTTTGAAAATTGTTCTCTTTGTTTCACTGACTGTCGTTGCATAATATTTTACCCTTGTTTGTTTAAGGACGCTCTTTAACATCACAGGTCATGGGCGTGAAACGGCCGACAAATTTTGCTCACAGGTCTCTTCTTTCAGGCTTGAGGTTCTTTATCGTGCCGCAAATGTACGACACGTGACCCACGGCTTTACTTCCCTTCCGAAGGAAGCCATACTTACGATTTTTACACCCGAAAAAACCCATCGATCCTGGCCGGGCTTGAACCCGCGACCTTGAGTTTAGAAGGCAAGTATGGTTACCACTACACCACCAGGACCGACTTTTACCCTTGTGAACTGACAGTAAATTCAATATCTGACATTTAAAACAAATATATTTAACATAGGTACATAAGTAGTAGTAATATATTAATTATGCATTGATTGAATATAAGTTATATAGCTTAATCGACAATGAAAATATTACAGAGAAAATTAAAGAAAAGAAACGTCTAATTTTGTTCAACCTTAAAACTTGCAAGATGAAGCCACTGTGGAATGTGTGCAATGAAATTACACGAGGGTATAGCTTGTAAAAAATGCTACAGCGATCTGTTTATTTAAATGCAGCTAGTACCGAAAATAACCATCTTTTTTTACAAAACATATCTTGCTATTTCATTTCTTCAGACCAAGGAAAATTTAATATTGAGTGAGCATTTATAATTTTATCATAAATTCAAATTTAATATGATGTTGTTTATTTTTGTTTACTGTTAATTATGAAAAAATAATTCGTAATTCTCTGTATTAGAAAACAGATGGCGTTACATAATCAACCGTTCGTAATAACGCCAGTATGCAGTTGTTTCTAATTCAATATAAAATATATAATGGTTTAATATGCTGTTGCTCGAGGAAAAGATTCATTCATTTTTATCATAATTATCTTGTTTGCGTGTACGATATTTTCATATCTATAGCAGTTTAAGTGTTCATTTGGTGCTATTTGGAAACTTGTGTTATTTACTATTCATGTTCCTAAAAGGTGTCTAACATGTGTCAAGGACAGAAAATTAAACAGACAAATAGGATGCACAGAGAGAATCGAACTGCTCTCTTCTTGGAAGTAATCTCGCGAAAACTTCACCCTTCATCGCACCCAATCTCTTTACTGGACCTTTCCAATCCGAAGTCAATCTTGAGGAAGGCACAGTTGGACAAGACGGGTTCCTAATCTACCGCAACCAGCGTGTAACGAACAAAACACAGCACACCACAGCGAAACTTCACAATTTCAATCAGCAGATTCTCGTAAACCGCAGGGTAACAAAAGAAAGTTCTAAATTCGCATTGAAGCTGAAATGAACAATCTCTTAGCATGAAAATTATCTACGCTTGAACGGAATTTTCATTTTCTACACACATACAGAATTGATTTTTTCTCTTGATATGCAATTCATCCAGTATATCTAAAGATGGTGAAGTTTAATAGCAATTTGCGTACTGCATGAACTACATTCAACACAAATCCCTAATAGAGGTTTCTTTTGCTAGGGGTTATCAGTTCAGCGTTTAGAGTTTTTAGAAAATGTGTAATACTCCATTTCTTGTCATAACCTTTACAAAATCATTCATTGGTTAATAATAAAGAAAGTTTCCAAAGGTAAGATGTTGAAAAGGGCCTCCGCAGATTGTACCTATGACGATACTCAAATTATTGAGCTAATACAAAGGAAGGAAGAAAGTTTAATACTATAATATATTAATTTCAAAACCATATTTCTAAAAATACAAGATAACATTACAGTATACACTAAGTATAAAAATGTCCATCACGCAGCAGCTGCTTAAACTAAGTGAATTCCTCAGCAAATAGAATAAATTTAAAAAATAGTATAAATTTCAAATTTTGGCTTATTAATTAATAAAATGAGTTATGGCATTGCTGTTGGTATTAGCATGTCAAACTCTAAACTAATAAAAGAAAATTTGAACTATAATGCATTACTTAACTATGTGTATTTTTTTTCTTCAAAACTGCTTGAAAATAAATAAATAAAATTAATTTAAATGTCTATTTTGAAAGTATTGTACTTTTCAAAATTAAGGGCAACAAAATTTATATTCTTGCAATCTGTAAGTATTAAAAAAGAAAGATCACATTTTTATTATTATTATTATTATTATTATTATTATTATTATTATTATTATTATTATTATTATTATTATCGTTAAACCACAAAAATTAATGATATACAGTCAATTAAATTAAATATATGATCACTGATAGATAAAACTATATTGTGTGGGTACTTTTAAACATTTTATAAGCATATTTAAGAAATGAGCACCTGGTATCATTTTACATTCTTAAAATAGAAAGAAATGACAGAAATTTTCGACTTGTCTTGTGCATTTAAGAAGAACTCGTATGTGTCAATAAAACAAAAACATGTTACTATTTAAAAACAGTTACAATGTACTAAGCAATTACACACAACCAACAATATATAACTTGCAATCGAATGATCCATCGATTTTCAGTGACTCTGAAACTTCTTATAAATGTTATTGAAATAAAATCAAGTAATGCAAACATTTTATGAAGGATATTACAAAGCGTTCTTACATACAAATATAATTCTCACACAGATATTGGATTAATATTTCACAGTTGGTATCTTCAATACGATGTTTTTGTTAAATATAAAACATATGAATTGTTATAAATACCGTTTATATGCTGAATTAATTTGTTCTTTTATTTGAAACAATTGAGAGAAAACTAAGCGCTAAAGCACTTTTTAAATTGCGGTTTTTAGGCATACTTCTACTCCTAATGATCCGATTTTCCTAAGTTTCAGAAACTATTATTGTTATTTTATTTAAATGCTATGCGCTAGTTTTGTTGTGAAGAAAGAACAATAATGATATAGCTAGAGCGATTTTTAAATTTTGGGTTTCAGGTAAACACCCACTACTAATAGATGGATTTCCGTGATTTTCGAAAACTATTTTTCTTATTTTATTGATATAGTGTATAAAGAGTTTTGTTGCGAAAAAAAGCAAATATTGGTGCCAGCGATGTTTAAATATTGGGTTTCAAGTAAGCTCCCACTCTAAATAGTGTGATTTCGCGGATTTTCGGAAAAAAATATATATATATATATTTGTTTATTTCAATGGCATATACCGAGTTTCGTTGTGGGAAAAAAGTTACGGCCGTTAGAGCGAGTTTTAAGTTTTCGCTTTAAGTTAACCTGCATCCCATTGTACCAGTTTTGTTGATTAACAAACTCAATGAATCGTTTATTAATAGATAGTTATATTCAGAGTTTTGTTGAGAAAAAACAAAAATTGCAACAGCTAGAGCGTTAAGACATAGGTAGATACACATTTATACTTTGTATATGCTTATTTCATTGTCATTGTCATTTTAGTGCCTGGTTAGATGGCTCGATGGAGATTTGGAGAAATTTTTCAAAAATCTTTTTCTGGGTACAACCGCAATTCTTTTCTGAATTCGCTAAAAGCTTCCAATGATAAATTTTGAATCGAAGGAAAACAGTAAAATAGCAAATTTAACAATCAGTACTAAAACAATGACATATGCATTAACATCAAATCAATACAAGCTCCTTTTTAACCGGATTTAAATACTGGCATGCATCACCACTTGCAGAATATTCCAGCAGTAATAACAAAACCAAACATGGTAATAATAACCACTTCAGAGTTAAAACCGGAATACCCAGAGAAAAACTGCCAGGAGTCGCTTCATTCGCCATAAATCCTGACCTGCTCTAATCTAGAATGATATCCCAAACGTAAATATAATTATTATAAAGACTAGTTACCTTTCCCAATTTGTGCAAATCAACTAACACGCCCTCTGGTGCATTACAACTTCTTTGTTATTTTTACTATTGGCTTCTTTGCAGCCAACGCTTCATTATACAGCTATTTAACGACCGTTAAATTTGCTACTGGTTTCTGTGCGATTGTCTTTGGAAAGATTAAGCAGTTTTTTGCACTTCTCTTGCGCTAAGCTGTTTCTTTCCACTACATTTGCCAACACAATGAGATTCGTAAATCATATCTGCATTTTTCTTAGTTTTTATGCTGCTATCAGATTTTTAGATACATTAAATCTAACTGCTGCTGTACTTAATGCCCCTCATCAACATGGTTCTCTCACAGTTCTATTTTTCTGAAAGAAAAATGGTAGCTTCCATAACCTCGTTTTTCTATCTTTTTTGAAATCTTAAACTAATAAATAATTTTATTATTACAGTACCTCAAAAATAAAATAAAATAAATATGTAAATGGAGCTTATTTATCTGAAATAAATATAATAACTTATCGTCTTAAGCAATTCTTTAAAATAATATAAACAAATCATTCGTTGCCTAATAACTCAAGAGACAAATGAACAGAGCACATAGACAAAAATACTTTCTAGACAATTTAATATAATTTGCAACTAACTTCAACTCATAAATAGCATCATTTAAAACATATTCTAATATCAGGAACTATTTTCAAATTTGCGATAATGAAAATTAGGCGAAATGCAATCATCTGTGATCTTAAAAAACATCCAAAATAAAAGGATGCGAATTCTAGAACCTTTTAGGATTAGGAATCGAAAAAAAATAGTCGTGCAATTTCTATTAATTTCAATTAAGATTAAATAGTGCACACTCTTTAAATACTAATGATATACGAACTTTTTACTCAAATTCAAAGATAAAAGGGACTGTTTGTTTCATCTTGAATATAAAATATTATTCCGAATTTTTTCTGTAATGGAATGAACATGATATTTATGGAAGACAAAGTTAGGATGTTTGTGACCTAAAAAGTGAGAAATATGCAAGCAAGTGCGATCTTAAAAATGACCAAATATAACCATACAAATGCCCGAAATGTAATTTCATAATTGCTACGTTATTTGAATAGCTATATATGACCAAATACATGTAAATTTAAATAAACACAATTGCTACATTATTTAAGTCACGTTAATTAGTCATTAATACACAAGTTTAATTTTTTCTTATATGTTTTCTTCTGTTATTCACAACTCTTGTATCTGTAAAGAACAATAACCGGTATTAGGCTAACTAAATAAACAAAGACCTCTTCACAGTGAAACAAAGTTCTTAAGTATTACATACCAAGTTTCATTCTCCGTTTATGGCAGCATTAGCCGGGAGCATCTCGCCTCCTGTTGCCAGTCAGAATGGTCTTGCAACTAACGTCGCAAGATGTTATGGGAGCATATTTAAACAGAACAAAGTTGCGGATCGTCTTCACTAAACACAGCTTTACAATCGTTTAAAATGCCACTAATTTTGCACATTGTTGAAAATACATAATTTCCTTCCAGCCCTTTCTTAAGTTTGTTCTTTATGGAAACCGCTTCACTGCCCTTTGTTCTCCCTACTTGGCATTCTACGTTTTTCGGCATGTTGACGTTCACTAGCCAATTGTGACTCTTCAAATTCGTTTATACTGAAACATGAGGCAGGGGACAGCTACTTGCACCAGAGAAATCACTGTACAAGGCCACATTCCATTGTCAGTAACACCAAAATTTAAACAACTCTTAAGACTAGTGGAATATAGGTGCATATTATTTTTTAAATGCCCAGCATATTTAATCGTATCTGAATAGCAGATTATATTCTCAAATATAACAAAATATTACTTTAAAACGCCAAAATATGCATAACATAATCAAAACAGAGAAAATTACTACATATGTAAATATATGCAACACAAAACATCTCTAAAAGTAATCAGAAATATTCAATTCATGTTTAATTCAACACTATGACTGAAATGAAAGCAAGGAAAAGAATATGTCATGTCATAAAAAGCCTAAGTCTAGTCGTGAGAAACCTTAAATCAACAGAATGAGATAAAGCTAAATTATAATGTGTCTCAGAAATAGAATAAATAGAATATTACGAAAAAAATATTATATAATGGCAATATATATATATATGTGTGTGTGTGTGTGTGTGTGTGTGTGTGTGATATGCAAAATGAAGAACAAGAAAAAATGACAATATATTTAATAACAATAGAATAAATGCAAAATGCTATCAAAAGAATGAAAAACAGAAACAATCCAGGAACAGACAACATCACAATGGAATTAATAAAGTATAGAGGATTGATATTATAGCTATACCTATTACATTAACTGAATATGCGTTGGAGATTGAAGAAAACTCCAAAAGAACGAAGATTGCTAAAACTATTTCAATATTTAATAAGTGGCAAAGAAACGAATGCAAAAACTATAAAGGGATAAGCTTATTAAATATAATGTAAAAATATGTACAAGGTTCATTACCTCCAGATTGAGAATTTTATGTAATGTAAAAACTGGTGAAGAACAAAGTTGATTTATAACTGGCAGATCATGTATGGATTATGTTTTTATAATAAAACAAATTATAGAAAAACGAAGAGAATATAAACTAGAAACGCATATGGCATTTTTACCTAGAAAAAGCCTTTGATAGGGTAGATCTTGTATTATTATGGAAAATATTATATGAAACAGGATGCCCTATACATCTAATAAAATCATGAAAAAGTTTATATATGAATACAAAAATGGCAATAGATGTAAATTAAAAAACAACAGAAGAAATAAAAACTAATTGTGGTCTAAAACAAGGATGTAATTTCTCTGCAATATTATCTTAAAGAAGGAATAGAATTCGAACAAAATAGATCAGTAGAGTTTTTGCTATTTGCAGATTAATTTTTGACAAGGTAGATATACTACAAAAGCAATATAGCAACTAAATAAAATAAATAAAGAATACAATGTGACAATTTTAAATACTAAAACAAAAGTAATGATGTTCCGAGGCAAATACCCAAATAAGAACAAAATTTGATAGAAGCAAAAATAATAGAACAAGTATCACACTTTCAATATTTAGGTTGTGGTGTCACATATGAAGAAGATCTAGATGTTAATATAAAAACATAAACAATCCAAACTGCGTGACGAATAATTAGAAATACTTTGAAAAAATATTAATAAAAAGTCATACATTTAAAATTCTACACAGCCATGGTCTTACCAGTTGTTCTTTATAGAAGTGAGAAGGAAGAGACTAAAATTCAAACAGCAGAAATGCTTTTTTTACGATCTGTCAAATGGCTGCACAGAACAAAATTATATCAAAAATGAAGATACAAAAAAATTAGAAGTATAATCAATGTTACAACAATTAGAAAAATATTAATAAGAATGAATAAAACACTTAAAAGGAATGACAGAAATAGAATACCAAAAAATATAACTTGAAAGGAAGACAAACAATTGGAAGACCCCAAAAAGATACAAATAAAAATGTGAGATCGAATAAGCAGGACCCAATCTGTGATGGAAAAAGAAGAAGAACAAGAAGAACAAGTACAAGAAGATGGAATTAATTAATCTTCAAAGCTAAGAACATTCCATTCCATGTTAGGTCATAGGTCACTTTTGAATCAGTACCACGTTCCCTTGTTGCTTGTTGATAAAAAAAACATTTCTGTATATCCATTTCATCTTATTCTTTGGCGAAGGGATGTACATAGAGATTTACTCTGGTGTAGTATAGCAGATGTGATCATCTGATTCTCCCTGGTGGGCTGAGAAACCACCTGTTGGTACTCCTGTTGCAAGAGAATTGCCTTAGGCAGCGCCGAATTCATCTGAGTCAAAACTTCATTAAGTCTCTCAGGCTGTTGAGAAAGAAGCTCACCAACTCATAGTGAGTTACATCTACGTGATTTCACTAGACTTGGTTAAAATATTTTGCGTTTAACAAAGTCCTAGCTAACTGGTAGAAATTTAGTCACGCAATGTCACAGTGTGGTAATATATCCATTTTTATTATCTGTCAGTTCTGTTGATAACTTTATTATCCATGAGGTTGGTGATAAGCTAAAGAGAGACAAACTCTATTCTCAGCTTGTTCGGGGATCTAAAACTTCTGTATGATTTTCTGAGAGAATTTAGGGACAAAAATATTGCATTTTTTATGCAGCAAGCTCTCCGAGCGCCTATGAGTGTTTTTATTGATATTCCTTGAAAACTTTAACTGGGCTCCCAATGATCCATACATAAAATGCTTCCAAGGAAGAAGGTGGATATGAACAGTTCCAAAAAATTAATGGTTTGTATTATTCACTAATTGCATTTGAATATATTTATAGAATTAATAAAATGCTTATTGATTCTATTAAAATCTTTCTTGGTCAAGCTTCAAGTACGTAAGTAAAATAGTTACTAACGGTATTTTAAAAGTCTGAGCCTGACTCAGAAATGTCGTACAAATGGCCAAATTACTATAATAGTTAAGTATCACCATTTACATTGAGCGCTGTGAACTTTCAGACGTATAAATGTACTCACTTGTTTCTGATGATCGTGTAAACAAACTAATGTTAAAATTTTCTACAAGTGGATAAAACTGCAATACAAATTGACATAAAGTACTTCGTTTTTTTTTTTTTTTTTTTGAGGTTTTAACACCAAAGCGTTAGATTCCACATTAAAGGAATCTTCTCCTTCGTTTTCGATGGTTAAAAAGTGGGCTAATGAATTTAAGCGTGATCGTACATCCATTCAAGATAAAGAGAACTCAGGGCATTCCAAAATTGCTACGATCGAAGAGATTGTGACAAAAATTCACAATGTCGTACAAGAACGTAACCGAGTTGGTTGGCATTGCAAAGACCTCGATAATGTCCGTTACATTTTACATGATGTTTTTAGTATGAGAAAGCTTTCCTCTCGATGGGTACCGCGTTTATTAACAGTAGGCCAACACGCATTCAAATAAACATTTTGCTACTGTTTAGACTTGTTTAAAAGCAATTCCAGTAAGTTTCTCCGACATTTCACAACAGTAAATTCATCAAGGATTCATCATTACACGCAGAGATAAAGGTGAAAGTGCAGCAAAGAAGGCAAAAACAGTTCCATCTGCAGGAAAAGTCTTGGCCACGGTTTTCTGGGATTCTCATGGTGTGGTGCTCATAGACTACCTCCAGAAGGGCAGAACCATCACCGGGGAGTATTACACTTCACTGCTGCACCAACAGAAGGATGCTATTCAGGCTAAACGTCTATACCTTGCGAAAAAGAATGTTCTCTTTCATCACGTCTAGCATTGTTGCTGCAAAACTGCATGAATTTCGCTTCCAAGTGCTTTCACATCCGCCATGTTCGCCGGATTTAGCTCCCAGCGATTACTTTTTGCTTCTAAACCTGAAGAAGTGGCTGGGTGGATGAAGATTCGCATCAGATGAGACAAGCGCTTACTTTTTCATTGGACAAATCTTATTTTGGAAAATCGTTGGAATAAAATATATTGATTTGCAAGATGACTAGATTAAAAAATGAAAATAAAAAAATATCCCTTAAATCTTGTGTTTTTTGGGCCAGTCAAGAAATTTTAAATCGTCCCTCGTATAAGATAATTATCATAATAAGAAACAAATTAAACAAAACTAAAACGCCTTTGATGTCAGACAATTTTGATTGGTAGTATCGTTTAAGGCATTGCTTATGGTTGTAATTAGGATGACGATCAGGCTTGGTCCATCGTAGAGTTATCTAGCAGAAAACCCCGGAGACGCTGCCTCTTCTTCCGGCCAAGATGCATTTATAATCACATCCAGTTTGAGATCACAAGACATGAAGTGTCGCCTCACGTGTTCGGTTGATTACCATAAAACTTGACACTATAAAATAAGCTTTATAATGAAGTAGCGTCCTAGGGACGGATGTATTTCCTAAGGCGCTTTAGCTGCACAAGTAATCCTTGAAGAAGATCTGCATTGTAAAATCTGGGCATGTCACACATTGAGTATTAGGTTCGGACTTGATACCCTACCCAGTTCGAGACCTAGACGCTATACCTTCACGACCATTGACGACTTGTTCACTCCACCAAGCAGACCAGCTGCATACCTTTTAGTCTTATTTCCAATAGTACTTATGAAACAAAGCTTTCCTTCGGCTCCCTGGCGGGCTTTCAAGCATGGGAACGAGAACTGCAAAGGTCAGCCAACTTGGCCCCAGTGCATTTTTTTTTTTTTTGAGTAGTGTTTAACGCCCGTTTTTACTACTGAGGCACCACAGGCGGTGGACACTGATGACACATGAAATGAAATGATAAATTGGGAAAGGATTTTTTTTTTTTTTTAAGGAAGGAAGCGTTCCAGGCCTAAGTTTAGGTACCTCCCCGGCATTTGCCAGTTATGAAGACTGAGGAAAACCTGGAAAAAACCCCAGTCAGGGAGGACGGTCCTGGCGGGATTCGAACCGCAGACCTCCCGCTCACGAGTCCGTGCCTTAACGACCTCGGCCACCCGTGGCGGTCCCCAGTGCATGTAGAGCGTTCCCGCTTGATAAATCGCCCAGTGTAATATTAATAGTAACTGTAATATTGTAATAAATGTGTTTAATGCTTATTTTATGGTGTAATTCCAATAATAATAATAATCCATAGAAAACAAAACATGTGCTAAAAACGAATTCTCTTTAAATTTTAATTAGAATAAGATAGCGAAGGGGCCATTTGAAATCAAAGTGGGAATGTTGGGGGTAATGTGGTTAAACATAAAATATAATCAATTCAGTGTCTAAATTGACATGTTTTTGTTTAAATTAATTTTATTTTAAATAAATAGTTATTCAGATTGACAAACTTTGTTGTGGACTTGGATGAGTGGATAGATGGTCTAGGGCACAGGAGATACTTTTGGTACTTGAGCTTTACTCACGGCTGGCCTCTTGGGGCACCTCCGGGAGGAAGGGATAGGGTGAAGGGAATACTGAGCGGCCAGGATCTACGGGGGTGGTGATGGGGCTAACAGATATAGGGTTCAAATAGAACATTCCGGCACCTGTGGAGCTCCCTTCGCTTCTATTCCAGATGTCGGTACAGAAACCTTTGCAAAAGGCAAGCCACCGTCACACCGCGCCAGCCCAACTCGCCCTGGCTCTTTCGATCCTGTAACAGAATCAACGGAATGAAATGTTATGAAATGGGGAAGCCAAAAATTCGTGGAATTTAAATACCCATCCCATCATTCGCCTAAGTGACCAGGAAAAACCACGAAAAATCCCGGTGATGAACGCGGGACCTGCCGAATGCGAATCTCAAGCCTACCTTTTGAGCCACCCGTTCGGTTTTGAAATGAGAATCATATATTACTTATTAACGACTGTTAATTCCGGATATATTGTAAAATGGTTTTCGCATTTTGTTGTTGATTAAAAACACTACAGCCCTTATGTGCCCTTGTGAAATACTAAAATATTAAAATACATGACTATAATGCGTTATTACTTGGAATTATAACAGGTCGTATATTAGCACATTACTAATTCAAAAGGTAAACCGGTTTAGTTTCGTTGACCAAACCCCCACTGGCACTGGTAAACAGTTACTGGAGCTTTCAACGTATTCTCTAGGCAATTCCATCATTTACCGATAGGTGCTTACGGTTTTCTAAAGCTTAAACGTGTGTTATTCCTAAAATTATAAACACGTCGCTAAAATCTCTGCCACCAAATACTTGCTCAGAATGTTATGTTTTACACAGGCGTCATTCAAAGGGGCTACATTAGGAAATAGAATTTTAATGGGCTTCCATAGCCTATACCTGTTGACATGCCTTCTTAGTACCCAAAAAAAGGCAATACCAAACATAAATGTAAGCTCAGACCTCTTGATCTATGCAGCTTACATATAAACACAAGGTTCCTAAGAGCCTCTTAGCAAATAATTTGTAGACGACAGCATTCTAACGTGCAAAGCTATGCATGTCACTGGAAATAGTAATGGTGCTGAAGCGCTAGCGCCAACCTTGCCTAATTCATAATCACTTGGGCTTTTTATACCGCTGTGCACTGAAACGTCTATAAGCTTCTTACCCAATTCTTTATTTTAAACTATAGCTGCCTAAAACTCATCGAAAGTCTGTAGCAGCGAGGAGGAACAGCGCTAGCGAAAAGTAAATGACATATTAGTAGCCTTACTCAAGAGTATTTTGTCTATCTATATCTCGCAAACGTCTGTTAGAAACCTAATGCCACAAGTATTAAATTTGAATAGGTAAATCATAGATTCCCTATTTCAAATTGCCTAGCTAAGACTCCTCTACAATTTATGAAATTACTACGGTATAGTTCTTATAACACCCTGTATTTCCACTCCAAAGGAAGTCACGCTTTTTCTACAATAAAAAAATTAACGATGAAAAATCATCGAATTCATTAAGTTTGTATTCAAACGTTATCATTATATTAGTGAAGTTGAAAATCACTCCACAGGTTTTCAATTACAAGTAATAATCATAGAAAGTTTTACTCGTGAGAGATATCACAAGGTTATGTATGCTGCTGCTTGAAAACGTTGTATTAGTTATAAGTGCGTACATATCACGTGTATAATTAACATCTCCCATCTTGGTGTTCTCTTTAGTATTTCTAACTCAACCTTTGCCATTTTTAGCTCAGAGCTTAGCTGTAAAAGCGTTTACCTAGACACTTGGGGTCTCAGAATCTTCCTTGAAATTATTGCCCAAAGCAGCTCTTCATTCAGATGAGCTGCGGGGGACTTTCAAGAAACTGCTGGATTGGCGTGGGTGGAAAAGAAGATGTGTATTAAAATGATTAAAGAGGTTCCTTAGCAATGTTAGTTGTGAGAAAATTTCTTGTTTACAGCTCGTGTGCAAATGCTGTATATTCCAAGGCAGCTTAAAAAATTAAAGAAAGAACGAAATGTATGTGTGTTTGTGTTTATTTAACACACATTCTCCATAGCAATGCTCAAAATGTTGCAGTTTGTTTCGTTCAGTTCAAACTTTAAAACAAAAATTCTAATCATATATAACATGATAAACCTGTAGCTTTGATGAAGTTACAATGAGGTTATTTGAGTTACGGGCCGGCAAAGCGCTGCTAAGTATTGGGAGAATCCAATCGTAAGGCCTATATCATATGAGCAGGTAATAGCCTATAGTTATGCTTTGTGAGTGAGTGATTGTGCTTTCATTAAATGTAAATTGCGTGTTAATTGTATTCGTTACATAAATACAGTCTTTAAGAAGGTTTTTTTTATGTACGATACATATAAAAAATAAAATAAAATCTGCAATACTCCATTCTGGCACCTTGTTGTCTATGCCGAGACGTATATTCCAAATGTTATCATTTGTTGTTTATTAAAAAGTATTTCGTTATACATTGTACATTTTACAGAACGCAATCTATAAAAAATAAAATATAGTATAATAATAAACTAAATATAACATAGAATCAAATAATTCTTTAAGTAATTTAATAATTTACAAACTACTGGGAACTAGTAATTGCCATTAACTAACCAGCTAACTACAAGAACTAAATTGACCGTCGGAAACCGAACGGTCAGGATGCTGGTAACCAGCACCTATTTTACTTTTAGTTCCACATTCCGTATTCACTTTTTATTTAAATCATTATTTCTCTTTAGGTTTTAATGTTTGTGTGTTCTTAAACTTATAATATTAATACATGCTTTGAACTCGACCTGTCCTAATTTAGCTCACTTAATATATTGAGCATTCATTTTTGTTATGTTTTCACTCTTGCTATTCTATCACTGCTACTACTTGTACATATAATCCTTACTCTCCACTCTTCAATTTACTATTTGTTCACTGCTTTCGTTGTTATCTGGTATTTCATTACTATTTATCACAACTTAACACACTCATCAAACACTTAAAACACTTTGACAATCCCCTTTTAATTACCACCATTTCCTACTTCTTGTACCGCTTACCCGTAGTTCCTTCCCCGTGATCCTTACCTCCCCTCCATCTCCATTCATCTCCTCCTTTTGTATTATGTTGTTTACTATAATAACCAGCATGTCTACTCTCGATCTCCTTTCTTCTTCATTTGTTGCGTAGTTGTTGGTGATCTGTTAATGATATATTTGTGATCCATTATCACTTCCTTCTTCCAACTTCACTTTTCACTCGGATTTCTCAAAATGAATTACAGCGAGTGATGAATAATTTCCTACAGAGATGCCAAAATATGTGGAAAATGAAGGCGGGCAGTTTCAACGCCTCATTTGAGCCTCTTAAATTGATTGTATTATTATATGGTTGGCTTATTTTATCGTTTTACCCTCTCGCTAAACACCGAGGCCGGGAGGTCGGCTAACCGGCTAACAGGCGGCACGTTCGCCCATAGGCAAAACACTCCGGGGTAAAGCAAAACTGGTCGCACGGTATTTCCGTTGAGAGGCAACATTTTCCATTTCTCTATAAGACAAGTTAGTGTTTATTATAATCATCGTTTTAACTACAATGTCGTTTCATATTTTCAATAAAAAATACTACAAGTACTAATATAAAAATACTAAATTTACGATCGGCATCTCTTTCTTCTTTTAGCGAATTCCGAAGAAATGCAACTATTGCGATTGTACCCATGAAACGATTTTGGAACAATTTCTCCAAATGTCTATCCTATAGCCACCGAAAATGAAAAAAAGGGTAGATGGATGGATGCAAGTAAGTGTGTCCTTTAACGCTCTAGCGGTCACATTTTTTTTTTTCCTCAACGGAATTGAGCATATAACCATCAATGAACAAATGATTAGTCGAGTTCGTTAACCAGCAAAAGTGGATCATGGGAGTGGGAACTAAACCTAAAGCGAAAACCTTATATTAAAAAAAAAAAGTTAAAAATCGCTCTATCAGCCTCAATTTTTGTTTTTTCTCAACGAAACTTTTCTTTGTTTTTTTTTTAATTAAATTGATAAAATTATTTCCGAAAATCAGAGCAATAGAGCGAACAGAAGTGAGGGTATACTTGAAAATCAAGTGGCGAATAAAGCGAAATTTAAAAATCGCATTAGCGGCCGCAATTTTAAGTGTTTTAAAGGAAACTAGGTATTTGCCATTAAAATAAATTATATAAATATTCCTGAAAATTAGTGAAATCGGACTATTAGAAGGGGGTGTTTAGCTGATACCCAACATTTAAAAATCCCTCTAGTGGCATTAATAGTTGTTTTACGCAAGATACTCCATATGTACTATTTAAATAAAATACAAAAAATAGTTTCTGAAAATCAGGGAAATTGAACTATTAAGGGTGGAGATTTACCTGAAACCTAAAATTTAAAAACCGCACCAACATTTTTTTTACATCAAAACTCGGCATATACCATTTAAATAAATAAGAAAAACGGATTCTGAAAATCTGTGAAATCAGATTATTAGGAGTGGGGGTTTACCCAAAATTTAAAAATTACTCTAGTGGCACCAGTATTTGTTTTTCGCAAGGAAACCCCGTATAAACCATTTAAGTTAAGTAACCGGCCAGGACCGATGGATTTTTTCGGGCGTAAAAATCCTAAGTATGGCTTCCTTCGGAAGGGAATTAAAGCCGTGGGTCCCGTGCCGTACATTTACAGCACGAAAAAGGAACCTCAAGCCTAAAAAACGAGGCCTTTGAGCAAAATTTGTCGCCCGTTTCACGCCCTTTTTTGAATGGGACGCTGATGACCTGAGATGTTAAAGAGCGTCCATTAATAAATATAATAAAAAAAATACATAAAAAAAATAGTTCCTGAAAATCAGGGAAATCGGGTTATTAGGAGAGGAGGTTTACCTGAAACCCAAAATTTAAAAATCCCTCTAACTGCACCAATGTTTGGTTCTTTAAAACAAAATTTGGTATATGCCGTTTAAATAAAACAAGGAAAATTAGTTTCTGAAAATTAGGGAAATTGGACCATTGAAAACCGATGAGAACACAGAGAAAGAAGAATGAATGATTCAAGGAAAACAACGATCAATATTACGAAGTCATTTTTTTTATTCCATCCCAAGTTATTCTTCGAAACAGATTGCTCATACGTTGTAATAGTTTAAAGAAAACATTGGTTTTGTATACCAAAAATAACAAAGTTTTAAAACTTCAAAGGAAACATAAAAATTAATTAAAGATTGATTCCCACAATAATCAGCAGCCAGTATTTCACCTCTTTGATTTTACATTCTATTGCCTCACCATAAGCCCCAAAGTTCCTAAAGAAAGAATTTGCCATCATTATCGGAGAATGTCGCTCTCAAATCACTTGAAACATGAAGCAGATGGAGGAGATTCGCAACTATGTACGGACAGGGCACGGTTGTTCAGGTGGTAAAAGTACAGGCACGGCAAACTTAGAGCCATTGCTCAGTCCTGGCCTTGACCTCCATTTTTTCTAATCTGTATGTGATTCCAAACCTTAACTTAACACATGGCTTTGTATTTCAAATAAATATTCTATTGTTTCTAACTTCCTCCCTGAGCTCTGGGAAGGCATGTACATATGGAATGCTCTTTTCGTGGCAAAACTGGAGTTCAATATCTTTGACGATTGCGAATTGGACGTCCTAAAATTTATAAAATAAAACTTGTTTAGCTGTCGAGTTGTTTCAACGAAACTCGTCTGAGGTAGTCCAACGTACATAAAATTGTGCTATTAATTAAATCACTTGCTCTATACGAATCTCTCTGTTATTTATATAACCTGAATTCGCGGTAATCTCTATTGTATGTTTTGTTGCAGGGACTCCGTGGCTTATTTCCTATCTTGATTTTGTTTCTTAATATAAACCTATGCATGTCAAATAGAGGAAAATTAACAACTATGTATAAATCATGGAAATGTCTGTAGGAAAGACAGAGAGAGATAGAGTTAGGCATTACAGTGAGCGATAGATATCTATTATAATTCGGCTCCTGGCTTAAAACATTACCGCAGTATAAGTGTATTCCATCCATACATTAATTCAGAAGATGAATCACGTATTCAGTCTGGTAAAGTCAAATATTTGCGTGACTCAAACGATCCGATAACATCCTCTCACTCTCTGCCTTTCCAATTAAGTAGCATTTTCTTATAAGGAAAAGTGTATTCAAATCACGCCACTTTAGCCGTCGTAGGCTTCCAGAACGACCTCGCATATTTATGAACCTGGGCATAACATTTTAACTATTCTCGCTCTCAGAATATCTAAAGTGACCCTTATTTTCATCACATCCTGTTCTTGTAAGAGTTAATTAGAACGTCATTCATATAGTAGATATATTAGTTTATAATCTTATACTTTATTGCATATGTAAATATTTTAGAAGCAAGCGAAGCTATTTTCATGATTTTTTACGAATGATTTATAATAACATTATAAATGATTTTCATACGCTATTTATACCATAGTTATAAAAATATTAATAAAATTAAATTACTGTTGATTTTCTAATGAATTACTCCTAAATTAATGCCTTCTTTCGTTATACATATGACGTCATTTTATCGATAGAGATTATTGTCTAATGTTGTTGCTGTTAACAAAAATTAATTTACCGCAAGTTGAAAAGACTAAATTGTCACTCTTGCAATTGAAATTCATTGAACATATATTCCAATAGACTAAATAATATACTACACACAAAAATACATACTTATCAATTCATTTTTCAAAATAAGATCTAAAAATAAAGTAATACTAATCTAACTTTCTCCTGTAGATATTTCCTTCTAGAGTTTCTTTTTTACATTCTGATCCCAATATACACAACTAAAGGTTATTAGTGTATTGGTGACCATCATATAGCTGTACCGCCACGGGTGACAGAGGTCGTTAAGGTGCGGATTCGTGAGTGGGTCTAGGGTTCAAATTCCGCCAGGACCTTTCTCCCTGACTGAGGTTTTTTCCAGGTTTTCCTTAGTCCTCATAAATGGCAAATGCCGGGGAGGTACTCTAAACTTAGGCCTGCAACGTTTCTTACCTTAAAAATCCTTTCCCAATATATTATTTCATCTCATGTATCATCAGTGTCCACCACAGGTGTCTAAGTAGTAAAAACGGGCGTTAAACACCATTAAAAATCCTAGTGCTGTATTATCCTATCCTTATTTATACTTATCTGACCTATTGTACTTCTAAGGTTATGTTTCCCTCTATCTTCCTCTTAATCATTCCTATCCATACCGCCACGGGTGGCCGAGGTCGTTAAGGCATGGACTCGTGAGCGGGAGGTCTGCGGTTCGAATCCCGCCAGGACCGTCCTCCCTGACTGGGGTTTTTTCCAGGTTTTCCTCAGTCTTCATAACTGGCAAATGCCGGGGAGGTACCTAAACTTAGGCCTGGAACGCTTCCTTCCTTAAAAAAAAAAATCCTTTCCCAATATATCATTTCATTTCATGTATCATCAATGTCCACCGCCTGTGGTGCCTCAGTAGTAAAAACGGGCGTTAAACACTACTCAATAAAAAAATTCCTATCCATTTCTCTCTAACTTCGCCCAAATAGTTCCCTATCATTTTATGTTTTTCTCTACTATTACAGTTATTTTTTTTCTTCCTAATTAACACTTCCCCATCTAAATTTTTGTATTTAGGTTGGCAAACTGTTCGCTCCATAACTTTGTTTGCTTGCAGTATAATAAACAATGAAAATCCATATTTGTTTCTCCACAAATTGAACATTTTGCTACATCTTTATCATATCTTAAATTCATAACTCCCGTTCTAGCCCATACAAACCCCTCCTGACCTCTTTTATCACATTGTTCTATATATTTTTCCCTATCCCATTCTATTTTTATTTCCCTATAAAGTTTCAATAATGATCTCTTGTCTTTCAATGTCTTCCACTTTAGGTTTATTTCTTCCCAGAATCCTTTGTTTTCATATTTCCTATTTATCCATCTATCTGTTGCAATATTTCTTGCACTTTGAGATACCATAATCCTTTCCACTTAGTGTTCTCTTGTATACTGAAACATCCTTTAATAATGTTATATTTCCCAATGTGGTAACTCTATATATGTATTTCGTAATTCTTGCAGCAATTTTTATCTTGGTGGAATGCCTAATTCTAGTTGCGATACACCATTTGGCAATGCTATCACTAAACCTAAGATCTGTTTATAAAAACTTCCATTTATTTTATCGCCATTTTTCTATGCCTCCTCTACACACCATATTTCTGCCCCATTTTGGCTTCTATTGCGGTTATGTATATTCTTTCCAGCCCAATTTACTCTTATATCAAATTGTCCTAATACCGAGAAAATCTTATGCTAATTATCAGAAATAATATAACATATTCATTATTTGACAAAGATTTAAAATATCAAGAATATTTCAGAAACTTAAGTGTTGGTATATATTTCAGAACAATTAGGTATTAGCAAATTTTAATAATTCATTTCGTAGCTAATATTAACTTATTTATTTACTTAATTGTAAGATTGAGGAAATCTAGTAATCTGTTGCAGGTGTGTCGAAATCTAAATTTCCTGCATTTTTCTATGTCAAATTGCACTTCCCACTTTCACATTCAGAGGTAAGTTTATAAGATTTTTTTTTTAAATCTGTAGATATGTATTCTACAATGAAGATTAAATATTGACTCTGTTTTCAGTAACAAATAAATTATTCCCTTAATATTATCGTAACATCGATCCCTCAAAACACCCAAGTTGTCCCTACTGTATATTTACTTTAACATGCTACATATAAATTAACTTTCTAAACACTATGTCATCTGTTAAAATATTTACTTTTAGTGTGAGCTGTCTAAAATATTTCATACCATTTTTGCCTGAACGCAAGTTAAAAAAGAAACTTTAAATGCCGTTTACAATCCCTGCAACAATATTTTCTAAAAACATGTTGTTTTATACTATTTTATAAAAAAATGTGGGCTATACTGGCGCTTAAAAATGAAACGGAAACAAGCGACTGTCAACTTCTAATCTCAGGTATAAAATAGGAATGAAAACAATAAAAATTAAGCGTATGCAGGACGAAATATAATATTGTAGTATGCGGAATCAACTAAAAGTTAAATACATTCTCTTTAATCAGTAGAATTAAAGGTTCTTCCCTGAACAATAAGCGACATTTTATCTGTAACAATATAACGAAAACTCCAGAATTTATCTTGAGAGAATCTGGAGCTTTAGTTTTATTTGTTTACTCTTTAGCGAATATAATTGTAAAAATTAAATAATATGTCCATAAATTCCCTTATGGTTATGAATGACAGTCCGGTAACAATAGAGCAGATAAAAGCCTAAATTAATCCGATTTGCGGGACAAACTGTTTTATTTTTTAATTTAAACTCTTTGGTTACACAATGAATACAACAAAAGTATAATAATTTACAACACTAATTAAATGTAATAATTACTAAAAACACTATTTTGAAAATCAAATTACATTGATCACATTGATTCCACAAAATATTTTTATTTTCCTTAGTATTTTTTGACTTGAACTTTTGAATTATAAGGTCAATTTGTGCAAATGGGGTTTCGCCAAAACGTTTTCAATTGCCCGCCTTGTTGATTATTGATTTCTAGTGTACACTGATGTTTACACGAAAGAAGCTATAAAGAAGACACTTCAATGCATTCTTCCGGTGAATTTGCATAAAAACAATTGCACGCAGATGCCATTAATTGAGAGTGATAAAACGGAAACGATACAACTGTGGCGATAAGTAGCTGTGATTGGTTTGAATTTCTGACATACTTACATCGGATTATTTACTGATTCATGGTTTAAATTGTCAATGTAAAATGTAAGCATTGCAAAATTTGAGATCAGGTCGAGAGATATGAGTGTTTATGTCACAAAGGTAATTGTTTTCATACAGAGTGTTTTCGTGAAACAATAAAACAATAGACGGTGTGCGTCTCTCAAATTGAAATGCTACACAAAACACTCAGCTACGTCCGTATCTCTCCGGGCTAAGAGAAACTAATGACCGTTGACAAAACTGATGGACAGGTCTGTGCGGGATTTTCGCATGCTTCTAGCATGTTTCCCTTGGCGGACGTTGCTAAATCCCCTTACTCTGCATGCGATATGATCGTTTGTCATATTAATTAGTTCACAAAGACTAACTTCTACCGCAGCATATACATGTGAATTCTTTTTGTTTTTAATGAAGTAGTTATTTGCCTTTATACCAGTCGGTTTCACCGTGACAAGGCTTTGGATTTTTTATCAGACAAAAGAATACATTTAACCGTTCAGTTTGACAATATACCTTACATAAATAACGTTAAACGCTATTTTTTAAATTAATGTGTACAGAAATTAATGCCTTGTATTCTAAAGTATACAGAACTAAAAATGAAGTTATTAAAACAGTAATTTTAATAAGCATAATAGTTCACATTTTATAAAATATCGAAGGCATTTCAAAAAGATTATGGGAATTAATGGGTATAGGTATCAACGAAGAGAATAAAATAAGTTCCAAGAAGAGGAAAGAACGAAGTAAACTTGGTTGGAAGGAGTAAAATAAATAAATAAATATAGTTTATAAAGAAAACTGGGAGTCTTTAAAAAATAAGAAATAATAGATGAGAGATGTATGTGGTGGGAGATGAATCTCAAAATTTCCAGCATTCTGAAGCGGTTGGTCGGCCCCAACAATTAGGACTAATTATGAGACTGTTGTTTATGACCCCATGTTGGGCGCATAATTATGAAACAGTTTAGTAGGCTCCGGCTGAGTGCCCCAGTTTTGGCTCTATTTTAAAGCAATTGGTTGTCGAGTTTGAGTTGCCTCACGTTGTGATCCCAATTTTGAAGTGGTTTGGTAGAATGATTATTGTCTCTTCGGTGTTGTTGCCCACGCTTCAATGTCAACAATTTCTCAGGGTAAATTTTGTTATTTTGTTGATTGGGACTCAACAGGACCGGGAGAGTGTAAATAATCAGGCAATGCGACATAATATATATTGGTATTATATTATGTCCAAAATCTTTCGCGTCTTCTGGTGTTTTGCATACGATAGGGTTAGCTATGCCCATACAAACCTAGTTGCCGCGTGTAAAACTTACAAATGAGTGCCGCGGCGCGTGAAATTGAAAACTCTTTAACTGATGTATCGGAATTGCATAACTAAATTGCATAACTCATAACTGCTTCTCAGCTGAGTAACAACTTAAAAACAACTCAACTGATGTACCAGAACTGCGTGCCCGCATCCGAAGTATAACTTGTTATCTGCGTCTGAGAACTGAGTTGGGTCTCATCGCGGCTGGAACTTCGACTGCTTGTGTCTCGTCGCGTGTAAAACTTCAAACTGAATAATAACTACGTCTATCTTGCCAGGTGTAAATCTTATTACTGCGTCTCGCGGCTTGTAGAACTTGAAACTGAATATGACATACTGAGAACAGAGGAATTGCTTATCTCTAGCCGCTTGTAGTTCTTATAACTGTGTGCCTCAGTAACATCAAACTTACAACGCTTCTGCCAACTGTTTAATTGAGTGGAACTGAATGCCCCCAGCCGAGCAACTGCTTCCTTATATATTAAATTCAAATCAAACAATCTTTGGTTTTAATGATTGCCACTGGGTCACAAAGGTATGCGCAATTTTCGTGCCTATTTTTAAAAGTTCCAACCTACATTTTCCATTGGCTGGTTTAAGTTCACCTACTACAACGGGCCACTCATTTTTTTTTTTTTTATTTTAAAATCTTTTGTTAGCATTAGCTAGTTTAAAGGTTAACAGTACGATAACAGGTCGGTGTCAAAGCCCCAAGTGTATTAATCCTCGCAATGGCAGTTTCACGCCACCCTCAGGTTCGTTTTGTAATGGCCTTGTTGACTTTCCAAGCTACTGCAATGGACAAAAACCAGAGGTTTTCTCTTTTGTACACTTCTTACATTATAGTTAAAACTTATGACACAAATATATACATCATATTTATATTACTGATTACAATGCCAAAATATGATGATTGGACTTGACACATGTGCGTTATATTATATTTCAGTAGGAATGGATCGGAGGAACTGTTGCTTCGTCGCTTCACCTAACTGTGAAAGTCTAGAAGCCAGAATCACATGACTGGTCTCCCAGTTTTTAGCAGATAATATAAAAATATCTTGAAAATAACAGCACATGCAGTTCTTGTAAGAGTTCCATTGCATGCCGTTGCTATCATTGCGTCGCATGCGTACTAAAGCACTATTAATGCAAATGTGTCAACTCCAGCTTCGCATAATGACTGCCACCCAACTCTTACATATTTGAGAATAAATTTTTGACAAATACAAAGAGGGTAATAAGTCTACAGAGAGGATGTTTGAGTTACGGGCCGGCAAACACGGGAGATGTCAGTTGTCAAAGTCGTATACCTACTGCATGTTAGGTTGAGAGAAGCTTTATCAGCGAGTGAATGTTCAATGTAAAAACGGTGATAAATGTTTCAATGCTCCTTTTTTGTTCATTGTAATTATGACAATGTGTCCTGCCTCTGTACTGCAGTTTGACTGTAAATTACATATAGGACGGTAGGTTCATAAGTTTCCGGCCTAACCATTTTCTAGGTATGATAAAGACAAAAACTATACTTCACTTTTCAATATAGTTACCTTTTATTACAATATACTTCTCACATCTTTGAATTAACATTTCTATCCCCCCCCCCCCAAAATAGTCAAAAGTCCAGTCTGCCAAACAGGCATAAATAGCATCCATCACTTCTTCGCCACACTTAAATTTTCCTCCTGAAGGCCCGTCTTGAGTTTTGAGGAGAGAAAATAGTCACTGGGAGCTAGATCTGGGCCGTAGGCTGGATGGTCGATCTCCTTGAAGCCACATTTCTTCACAGCTTCCTTTGCAACACGAGTTGTGTGCACAAGCGCGTTGTTGTGAAGAAGGCGCATACCACCACTCAGATATCCTCGCCTTTTCTCTTGGATTGAAGCACGTAGTCTGTGCAGTCGGCCAGCATAGTACACCCTATTTACTGTGGTGTTCCTCTCCTTGAAGTCAACGAATAGTATTCCTTCACAGTCCCAAAAAATTGTGGCCATGATCTTCTTGATGACTGAGTGATCTTGGCCTTTAGAGACGGTGCTTCACCAGGTTTACGCCACTCCATTGATTATCTTTTGGACGAGGGATCATTGTCGAGAACCATAGTTTTATTTCCTGTAGCAATGGTTTGCATAACTTCTCTCTCGTTGCTATGGCAGAGTTCCGAAAAAGGCTGACAACAGATGACTCTTGCTGCTTTTGGACTGAGGAAAGAATCTAGGCACCCATCTTGCACTAACCTTATTCATGTTTAAATGTACATGAATAATTGGAAGGACTGCTGTTTTAGAAAGGCCCAATCTTTGCCGCTGGTCCTCCATAATTTCTCCTTCCACAAGAGCGATGTGTTCAGGAGTGAGCACCTCCAAGGGCCGAACTGCACGCTCTTCGTCTTCAGTGCTTTTTCACTAAATGATGAGTGTGAGTATCCCATTTAAGGTTTTCATTCACATGTATACCTAAGAATTTTGTTTCTCCCTTGTACTGAATAATGTTTCCATCATATATAATTTGAGGTTTAATGCTGTTTTTACATTGCCATCTATGAAATGTCATTGCAATAGTTTTTTCATTGTTTATGATTAGTTCATTTATTTTAAACCAGTTTTTGAGGCTATTCATTATCGTGTCTACTTTATTTTGCAATGCAGTATCATTATCTCCTTTTATAAGATTGTTTGTATCATCAGCAAAAAGAATCATATCTGCCTTTTAAATATTATTAGGCAAGTCATTTATATACACTAAAAACAACAGAGGCCCTAGTACTGAACCTTGAGGAGCACCTCTCATAATTTCTTTTGTATTTGATTGATAATTACTTATTCTCAGTTGTTTTTCATATTGTAGATCCACTACTTGCTTCCTATTGGTGAGATAGGATTCAATCCATCTATTCATGTTTCCTCTAATTCCATATTTGTACAACTTAGATATTAGGATTTTGTGATCTAATGCATCATATGCTTTATTAAGGTCTAAAAAATTCCTATTGTTATATTTTTGTCCACTGCATGCTGAATTTGATTCAGTAATTTAGCTATGGCTGGTACTATAGACCTGTTTTTTCTGAAACCAAATTGAACATCAGAAATGATATTTTTCCAAAAAAATTATTAATCTATTGTACACCAATTTTTTCAAAAAATTTTGAAAACACTGACAGTACACTTATTGGTCTATAGTTTTCTTTCTTTGTTTTTTCTCCTTTCTTGTGTATCGGAATAATTTTTGCAATTTTAAGCTTATTAGGGAAGATTCCCGAGTCAAGCTAAGAGTTATATATGTTAACCAAAGGGACTTTCACCTCTTCTATACATTGTTTAATCACATAGTCTGGTATTTCATCTATTCCAGATGAATATTAGCCTTTCATTTCATCGACTACTTTTCGTATTTCACTTTCTGTAAATGGATTTATAAAAATAGAATTATTACTATTTTTTACCTCTGTTATGGTTTGACAGTGAAAATGTTGGGAGTGATTTGAACTAAGAAGTTTGTCTGCTATTTCTAAGAAATATGTATTGAAAGACTCTGCTATATGCTGAGGACTTCTAATTTTGTTATCATCATTAATTAGTTCTGTTACGCACTGTTTAGAGTTATTCTTCCCAGTTTCCTAGTTTATTATTTTCCACAGTGCCTTTGTTTTATTATTTGCATTTAATATGATTCTTTCATTTTCTTGTCTTTTTGCTTCCAGAATTACTTTGCGATAGATACTTTTATATTTTTATACATAACCCTTAAAATCATTATTTATATAACCCTGTTTCTTTAGTCTACACAGCAGCTTCAGCTTATTACTTGAGATTTTTATTCTTTTTGTTATCCACCCATTTGGGTTTGACTATTTATATATACACGTTTTGTGGGAAGGCAATGTTAAACCAGTAGAGAAATATGTTTAAAAAGGTGTTAAATTTTACATTTATATTGCTTTCCTGAAGGATCTTCTCCCATGTTTCCTGTTTTAATTAGAAGTTCAATAAATTTATGCTTTCTGGATTGAACATCCTTTTCATACATGTTCCTGTTTTCCCTGTTTGTTTAGGTACTAATACATCAACTTCTAATTATAGGTCTATAATTAGAGGCATTTATCTTTTCTCCCTTTTTGTACAGAGGCCTCACTATTGAATATTTTAGCCTCTCAGGAAATACATCCAATGTTAAAGATTCATTAACCAAGTGACTAAGGGGGGCTACTAATTTCCTTTGCACAGGTCTTTATGACTTTGCTGTTGATCTCATCATAGCCAGAAGAGTTTTTTGATTTTAGTTTTTAATGAAATTACTAATTTCTAGTGGGGTAGTGATACCTGGTTTGAATTCATTATTATGACGGGGAGTTGATGATTGCAAAAATTTTTAAAGCACGTCTTTTATCACCAGAATATAAATTTAAAATTTTTGTTACATTAAGAAAGTAATCATTAAACACATTTGCTACGTCTGCAGGGTGTTGTATCTCTTAATTGTTAATATTTAAGATTAATGCATCATCTTGTTGCAAATTTTTGCCTATTTCTTGTTTTATTATATTCCAAGTAGTTTTTATTTTGTTTTTTGACTGATTGATAAGTGTATAGTAATGGAGGCCTTTCGCTGCTTTTATGACTTTTCTAAGTATCTTACAATACTTTCTAAAATGTATTTTTAATTTAGGGTCTTTACTGAGCTTTTGCTCATTATATAATTGTCTGTTATGTTAACAAGATTTTTTAATTCCTTGGGCTAACCATTCCCTGTTCATATTATAACTTCTTTTTTTAATTTTTAGTGGGAAATATGCTTCAAAATGCAATTTAAAAATATGTAAAAATTTTTTGAATTTACTATTAACAACATTTGCACTGAAGACACTATTCCATGATTCTTGTCGAAGTATCTCTGCCATTTTACTGAGGTTAGCATCATTAATATCTGTATATTTTATATATCTATATGATTCTTTGAGTTATATTGTAGAATTTTTTTTCATTATTACTTGAGCATCATAGTCAGAGAGACCATTAATCAATGAAGACACAGAATATAATGACAGTTTGTCTGAATTTACAAATATATTATCTATTGCTGTGCTAGAGTTTTTGTTAATCCTGGGGGAAATCACATTAATAACTTATGTCTAAAATTCTCAAGAGTTGCATTGCTATTGGAGGAACTGAAAAAGTGTGTCATTGAAGATAAGTTGAAAATGGCATATTATGTTTTTTCTATAAACATTTACAATATTATTATGGAGCATTAGCTCTACACAAAACAACTTTTATATGGCGGAAAAAAGTGGTTACAATCATAGAAGGTACAAAAAGCTTGGAATCTTGTACACCTGCATTTAATAGGTTAAATTTTTGACCTCACCAAGGTCTTTATATTTTCTGCTTTGATGTATGTGAAAGAACACTTAAATGAATACAACCTCAGACCAGAGAGTGTCATCTATATGATACTAGGAATAGATGCAATATTGATGCAATGATGTTTGGAACATCAGGTTATATACAATTAGCCTCACTCACACACATACACAAGTATTTATGTGTTTCTTAATTACATAAATTCATGTAAAGTGAAGAGCATTGCATATAATAGTAATTTTATAAGTTCTTTCTTAATTTTTTTTGTTTGTCAAGTTTTTAAGTTTATTAGGGATTTTGTTATATAAAATGGCATCTTTGTAAGAAATACTTCTAAGACTTACAGCTAGTCTGTAGGAGTTCATGTGAATATTTTTATATTCTTGTAATTCTAATTATTGTATATGGTATTTTGAATTTGTTTTAAATGTATTTATATATTTGTCAATGTAGTAACTGTTTTAAAATGTTCTTTTCTTGAAATATTCTTTAACCATGAACTTATACTCTTAAAGTTATTAACAGTGAAATAGTACAATTTTTTTATTTATTTGGTTTATTTACAGATACTCTTTAACATATCAGGTCATCAGCATCCCATTCAAATCAGGGCGTGAAATTGCCGACAAATTTTGCTCAGAGGCCTCTTTTTTCAGGCTTGAGGTTCTTTATCGTACCATAAATGTATGACACGAGACACATGGCTTTACTTCTTTTACCAAAGGAAGCCATACATAGGATTTTTACACCCGAAAAAATCCATCAGACCTGGCCGGGATCAAAGCCGCTATCTTGGGTTTAGGAGGCAAGTATGGTTACCACTACACCACCAGGACAGACAAGTAGTAAAATAATTATGATGTAGAGTTGGTTTGATGACACTTATCACTTATACACTATTTGTAAGAAATGGAATCTATTGCTATTGTTTTGAAAATTTTTTTCTGAACTTTAAATACTTGTAGAACTATTGTTAATGAGCCCCACAGAGATGTGCCAAAGAAGAATAAAGAGTGCACCTGCCCAAAATACACTGATTTTGAAAGTTCAACAGGTAAATACATTGCTTAGGATCCTGAAAGCATAACACAGCCTGTGATAATTTTGCAGATAATGTGGGTGCCCTGGTAGATTGAATCTGCCTATATACCTAAAAATTGTGTGCTATCAACTTTTTGAATTGCAGTGTTATTAAGTATTACAATGATCATATTTTGTAGGACCTATTTGCTGAAATTTACATACACTGTCTTTCCTACATTTAGCCATAGTTCATTCAAAACAAGCCATTTTTTAAGTTTTACATGATTAACAAAAAAACCCATTAACTTTAATTATTAACAATTATACTACATCTGTACACTGAAGTACCATACTTAGCTCATCTCCAAATATAATTATTAAATCACATTGGGTCTGGCCTTGCCTAATGTTACATCATTATTTAGACCATTACTAAAAAATTGTGAAAACTTAATTCTTAATAATATTTATATAGCCAGATTATAACTTTAAAAAATTGTAATACATAACATTAATTTGTTTTCTCGTGTAACATAACATATTTGTATGTTCTACTTCAAATTATGTACCAGCATAAGTTGAATTTCAAAATACTGGTCAAATAGTAAATCTTATGTTTATGTATCTAATGGAAAGAATGCTAAAGTATATCATGACTGGGCTTTTTTTTAGGTCTCTTCTTCATTTTTATTTTATATGTAGTTTAAGTTAATTTATTTATGCTAATGCATAGATGTGTTATTGTTTAGTTCTTGTTAAAAATGTTGAGGGTCAATAGGAAGCATAAGGCAAAGCTGCCCTGCCACATTGAATAGTGGCAAGCTAGGTATCTGTTTGGACAAAGACATGATAATCTGGCAGATTCATCATCCCAGATCACTGCAGCACACCCTGTCGACTTGTTTCAACCTGTATTCCAGATTTGATAGATGATGGATGGACTAATGAGTTTTGACTGCAGAAGTAGGAGTAACCTATTCAACAGAGTTGCACATGTTGGAAGACTTGCTTGAGTATCACAAAATAGTGTTTTACAGCATTTCTTATTTCAAACTGTATCACTAATATAGTCACCCATATTCTCTGTGAGTTTGTTCTCTTCCCCAAACTAAAGAGAACAAGCAGAGGAAACCATTTCCAAACAAGTGAAGCAATTTGTAATTTATTTACAAGTTAGTAACCATGAAGTAAGAAAACTATTCAAAATAAATATCATCAGCAAATAGCAACATTATATCTATGTATTTTTTACACAAAATATGTTTTAAAATTACTCCTGCAAGATTGTGATTCTTTGCCTAAAAATGTTCAGCAACCACTGATTTATCCTTCTGTTTATAGTTAATGTTTCTAAAATGCTTCTATGTACTACTTTTTAAATTCCTTTTTGTTCTGCACATGTGTTTTTGCTCACATTCCTGACCGTTGATTTGGTAAACTTGCGGCTTCTTGCTGTCCCAAAATTGTTCCTTTAGTTGCATTTTTAGGAAGTTTTTGATATTATATTTATCAAATATATTCAAATATGCTCCTATTCTCTAGTTCAAACCTAGTCCATGTAAATGGATTTTTCAGTACATAAAAATCTTGGGAGGAACTTTAAGCCATGTTCTTATCTTGTAGATTAATGTCACATTAAAGAGCTTCATACCTGAAAAAAAAGTCCCTGGACAAAGCTATTGATCATTGCACATCCAAGTAATATCTTAGTTCCCTGTCAGATGATGCTAAAGGCAATGGGCTTATTATTTTTCACTCTGCCCCTGCAGGGGAATAATTGTAAGTAAATTTCCACTGGTAATCGAAATCTCCCACATAGGAGATGTCCATGTTCCATGATGGAATGGCTAGTACCATAAATAGAAAAAATGCTTCTAAGTTAATTGTCCATGAATGATTATGATTTTTTAGTTTCATTTTATGTTAATTTTTTCTTTATTTTTTAATTCATTTGCAAGAATAGAAGCCATACACTGTTTACTCCTTACTTGTCTACTAAAATAAATGTGGTTTTTCCAGTAGTGCAAAAAGGAAAGTTTATTTTTCATAATTTCTTTATACCTGAAATTTAAAAATATAATTAGTCATTCTTGTTTTTACCTTCTGGTTTATTAGTTAAGACCAATGAGAACTATTCTTCTTCAATTCTAGTCGGTCCTGGTGGTGTAGTGGTTACCATACTTGCCTCCTAAACCCAAGAGCGTGGGTTCGAACCCGGCCAGCACCGATGGATTTTTTCGGGGTGTAAAAATCCTAAGTATGGCTTCCTTCAGAAGGGAAGTAAAGCCGTGGGTTCCGTGTCGTACATTTATGGCACGAAAAAGAACCTCAAGCCTGAAAGAGAGGCCTCTGAGCAAAATTTGTCAGACATTTCATGCCCTGGGTTGAATGGGATGCTGATGGCCTGAGCTGTTAAAGACCATCCATAAATAAATCATTCAAAAAAAACAAAAAATTCTTCAATTCTATTACATTTACATTGTAAATTATCAGATTTAGACAGATGATAGTATTTAGGAATGTATCTAAATAATACATTGTCTTGATCAGATCACATGGAATATATATGTAATAAAATTAGTAAAGCAATTTATATACCTACTGAGATATTTCAAACCCATGGGTGATAAGCAGTTACTGAGAATGATTTATAATGAAATTATTTATTTCCATATGTCTTATGGAAATTTGGGGTAGATGTGCAAACATGTACTTTGAAAGAGTATTTATACTTAAAAAAAAAATGTATTGGGATAATCCAGGACATAAAGTTCACAGAGTCCTGTGTAGGTGTCTTTATTGAAAATAATATACTTACTCTTCGTTCTTTATATGTGCAGAAAGCAATACAATTTTCTGTTCATAAACATCCTTTAAAAACAATATTCATTAACATAACACCATAAAAAAAGGATTATTGTATACAATGAAAATGATTGACAACGATACAAATATACAAGGACTTCCTCTATATAACAGATTATATTATACAATTGCAAGAGGGTAAACAACTCAAATACAAATTGGAATGTTATCTAATATTGAAAAATCTGTATTATTTTAATGATTTATACTAAAGCTCTGTCAGATGGGTTTGAAAATACACAATTATGTACAAATTCCAACTGTAGAAATTGATAATATTCAATAGGTAGGTGCCTGTAACCTCCATGAATAGTATAATAAAATTAATTGAATAACACCCATTTTAAGGTATTTAAAGTTCAGGGAATAAAGTTCTTTTAATAATGCAAAAATAAGTTGCTGTTCAAAATAAGTATTATTTGCTTAACATGTGTCAGTAGAACTATGCCACTGAAACAGTTACTACCATTTAAAAACCAAAATTTGAAACCTTAAATCTCCCCCTTACAGTTCAGTCAGAAACTAAAACAAAATCTAAATTACAGATTCTACAGCTTATGATCATTTTAATAACGTATATTTGTTTGTTCTTAACAATTGAAAACAAGAGCAAAGGAAATAAGTATATCATTTACTCACTTCTAGAAGATGTAATCATATAGGCAAATAGATCCATATCATTTCCTCCTACTTTGTCTAGTGGCTTGTTATGGTCAAGGAAGTTACCTGGATGTCTCATATTTGGGAATCAGAGTGCAGAATCAAGTCAGAAGAAATCGACCAAGGCTCTCCTCCAATAAGAGGTGTCAATTATGAGTGTGTTCAAGTGAATGGAGAGACTCCAATGGTGTACAATGTGTTATCAAAACAGTAGCCTCCTGGCCACCATCTGGGTGTTTAATATGAGTATATTTGGCTTTGACTCGAACAGAGTGACCTCATCAAAATGTGGGTCATATTTTGATTGCCTCACATATCTCCTCACTGTTCCTGATGAGATTAGCCAAGTTGGAATAGTACCATGATTGATTTACCTGAATGCTTAAACATTTGTTCATGTGGTGTCTCGCTTGTTGAAGTACATAAATGAGAGCATATCACATTTAGAGCTTCATCTAGCATCTCTCTTCACTGTTATATTGCATAGCTTCTTGTTATCAGTGCTAGTTCTATCTTTCATGTAATTCTGACACTCTTCTCAGTCTGGCCATTTCCCTAAGGATTGTATCGTGTTGTTTTGCTTGTTGCCATTGCTTGAGACAGAAGGAAGTTTTTCAATTTCTGAGACTTAAATGAGGAGTCATATCGCAATGAACAAACAAAGGTAGACCAAATAACATAAAAACAAATGCATCATTCCAGATGTGATGTTCAGATGGCAATACAAATTGGAATTGATATTATTTATCTATAATGATGGAAAGGTAATGATTTCTGGCTATTGAAGGCAACAGACTCTTAAAATCAACATTAAGGCGTTCAAACAAGCAGGTTGGCTTAATAATACTTCCCTCATTTTTGATCACCTGGGCTTGAGCTCTGCACATATTTTACAGGGTGTTATTAGTTTCTTTACATTTTCTACTAGCTAAAGGAAACTCTTGATCTTCACCCAGTGATAAAGCCAATACACTCCTGGGTTGCACAGGGAATCATGAAGTTCATTTAACTTAAGGGAATTTATTATAGCAAATTCTAGAGAAATCATATGTATTTCTCAATCTCATGATTTTTGGTCCAAAAGTGAATCAAATCATGAAATAAAACTGGAAATTAAACTGCTGAAACACCTTCACAACTCATTGGAGTTATCCACTAGGGAAAAATTTTCATATTAAAAAATACAGAAAACCTAATGAACTTCCAGTTTCCTCCAATGGATGAACTCAGCAATTTCCTACTTCAACCAACAGAGGCCACCAAAGGAACATCTGGGTGTCTTAGCCAACGTTTCAAGTAATGGCAGTTTAGAAGATGGGAGAGATCCTCCAGAAACACGTCTTATTTTTATATAAGTAAATGGAGTTTAGTGTAAAAAATTAAAACCTAAGTTTAGGATATATTACCACTCCATTGTCAACAGCTTTGTAAGTACAATATTTATAAAAATGCTAGTTGCTTTATTAGTGAATTTCATAATATAGCTATTGCAGTGTACCCATGAAAAGATTTTTGAAAAATTTCATAAAATCTCCCATTGATTCTACATATTAGATGCCAAAAATGACACCACCATGGGTGGCCAAGTTTGTTAAGGCACGGACTGTGAGTGGGAGGTCTGGGGTTTGAATCCTACCAGGACCATCCTCCCCGACTTCCAGGTTTTGCTTAGTCCTCATAAATGGCAAATGTTAGGGAGATACCCTAAACTTAGGCCTGGAATGTTTTCTTTCTTAAAAAAATTATTTTCCAATATATAATTTCATCTGATGTATCATCAGTGTCCACTGCCTGTGGTGCCTCAGTAGTAAAAATGGGCATTAAACACTAATTAAAAAAAAAGACAATTGAATATGTGTGTGTGTGTGTCTGTCTGTTAACACTCTAGCTGCCACAACAAAACTCAGCATATGTCATTGAAATAAAATAAGAAGAATAGTTTATGAAAATCAGCGAAATCAGATTATTATGAGTGGGAATTTGAGTTTACCTGAAATCCAAAATTTAAAATTGCTTTAATGGCACCAATATGTGTTTTTTTTTTTTTTCAATGAAACTCAGTATATAAATTTAAATAAAATAAGCAAAATATATTCAGCAAAATCAGACAATTAGAAGCACAGGGTTTATCTGAAATTCAAAATTTAACAATCACTCTTGCAGCTGCAATTTTTGTTTTTTCTTAACGAAACTTGAAATACAATCATAAAAATAGTTTCTGAAAATAAGCAAAATCATTTTATTAGGAGCAGGGGTCTATCTGCAACCCAAAATTTCAAAACCACTCTAGCAACACCAATACTTGTTTCTTCATAACAAAACTCGGTATATACCATTTAAGTAAAATTAAAAATAGCTTCCGAAAATTAGGTAAATCGAACCATTAGAAGGGGGGGGGGGGGGGGTATACCTGAAAACCAAAATTTAATTTCTCTGCTCTAGTGTCCTGTAATATCCTTCACAAATTTGACTTGCTGAGGAATTCGCTTAGTTTATGCAGCTCTTGCATAGCAGACTCTTTTATTTATATTGAAATGTTTGATATTTCAGCAGAATAGAGATATTTTAAGTACTATAATATATATAATTACTAAAAAATGCTGTTCTACATTATTTAATATATTTAATATTACACAATGCAAATGTATATCATGTGAAATGTTACATATCACAATTTAAAAAGTAAATTGCCTTTTTTTTTTCAACTGCTTTTTAACAATGCCTACTGCAGTTACACTAATGTCTCTGTGAATATTTAGAAGAGCAAGTGCATTCAATATACCCTTGCTTATGGAGATTCTAAAGAAAGTTTTTATGGGTCTGAGAGTGAAAAATGAATGTTCACTGCAAGCTGTGGTTACAGGGAGCTTTGCTAGTATGTTCAATAGTTATCTAACAACTGGAAATAGGAGTCTGATAGCAATACAAAATAAGGAACTCACCAATCCCTGCTATATCACTATATTCAAAACATGTATACTGTCAACTGCTTCAGTCTGAGCTGAATTTGGAACATTGACTTTAGATTGTGGTAGGAGACAAATGAAGTTCTGTAGCAAGTTCTTATGAGATAAGAGAAGATCTATAAGTTGAGTGATGAAATTATCCAAAAATAGAATGTAAAGGAAAATTCAATAGTATTTTTCTGCAGAAGCATTACATCTGAATATCTGATAGGCTGTTTATTTTGAAATGTAGGGGACTCAAAGTGCGGATCATATGTATCCATGAAAAAATGAATGTAACTATGTAATAGTTATAATTAAGATCAATGTATAATTGAGTCGAACTACACTCTCTTGTTGGCTTCACTTACTTGTTTATATGTAGTACATCTTTCATGAACCCTTGTTCACATCCTAAGCTACTTGCAGATATGAACATGTTTGTGAAACATGTACTATATATAAACAATTAGTAGAGCCCATAAGAGTGTGTAGTTCAACTCAATCATATAATGATCTTAATTATATGTACTTCTCTGTACAAATTCCAATTAGCATCTCTAGGTATGTACAGCTGTATAGCTGTTTTAACCATAAGCCCTCTACTAGGTATAAAAGGAATATTTAAATTACAAGTTATTCTGAAATGAAACTAACTTACTACTCTTATACTTATTCATCTGCTGTTTATTATTTAAGTATTCAGTTGTTTATAACAAAATATATTGTTTACAAAAAAACAAAATAATTCATAAACTGCATTTAGCTGATTAGAGCTTCTAATAAAGGTATTTTGTTTCAAAATCAGCTTATGAATTTAATAAATATACCTTCCTTGTAAATAATACTTCATTGAAAATGTTTAATTAAAAGTCCATTTGAATATAAACATCAACAAATATTTTAGATTGCCCTTTGTATTTATCAACTTTTCTTATTCCCACATTAGAAATGTAAATTTGGAAATATCAAGCATACAATCAAATTAAACAATATAAATATTAAGTTTCACATTTATAGTGCTAGTACTTAACTACAACATTTAAAAAATGCATTTCCTAATAAATTTAATTTCTGCATTTATAAACTTTTGAAAAAACACTGCCCAATATGTTCTCCACTGTAAAAGTTCCATTAAGTAACAACCATATTTATTCATTTGACAACCAGCTAATTATTGTGTGCATGGAAAGCATATTTTTTTTAAGTGTTTAACGCCTGTTTTTACTGCTAAGGCACCACAGGCAGTTGCATGTGATTGAATGGAACACATAGTATATTGTACTGCTAAAATCAATGCCTTTGTAAAATAGATCTAATGGTGAATAAACATTATTTGATGCCAATGGTCTAAGAAGCAAGAATAATTAACGACTGCAACTACAAATTATTTAATGTTTACTGCATTTTTATTTTTTCAAGATGGTTTAAATTTCATTTACTCACAATTTAACTTTCCTTTGTTTTTGGTACATTTTCTCTGAATTTTCTGAAATTGATATTAATTAATTGAAATTTTTCTTTATTAAATGGCATAGATAGCCCAGTTTCATTTTTGTATAATTGTTATACTTTTTATTTATTTTGTCCTAATTTTGTGAATTAATTTTTATTGATGTCACATTTTGAGGAAATTGACTAAAATTATATACTATTTCAATTGTTTAGACGTTATATCATTTTTTGTTTCACCTGTGAGTTTAGTTACTCCTTTGAAATTGTTACTTGTTTACAGTGAGCTAATTCAATTCTTACAATATACCAGCAGAATATTTCATTACTTATTTCCTTTTTAAGACTGTCACAAGCAACCAAACCTTTTAAATGTTTGATAAGATAATATTAAGATAACAAGCAACAATGCTGCTAATAAATAAAATAAATAATCATGAAGTAATTACTGGAAAAGGTAACATTAGTGTTCTTCAAGACTATTTAGTTTTGTATGCTTTGGGAATGTATATTCTGCTCTGGTGAAGGTGTGAATGAACTTAAAGTTTAAGTTTTAATCTCCACAAGTGTCTCAGTTCATTGGTCTATCTCTATATTTGTAATCTCCCATGTTGCTAACTCTTAAGTGCTTGTACTGATTTTAATAATTTTGCTTTATTTACTATGTCATGGTTTTCTGTCCAGAAATGAGATGCTACTGCTGATTTTTCCATTTGTTTGTATTTTACGCACCTGAAATATTCTTTTAGCTGTGTGCCTATGTTTCTTTTTGTTTTTCCAATACAGACTTTTTCACATTCTGCACATCTTATATAGTAAATACCTGCTGTTTTTTCTCTGGTGGAATACTTCATTAATATTGTTGTTCAGGGGATTTTTAACATTAAATCTGTCTATAGTTGCCAATCCAATATTAAAATCCTTTAGAATATTTTGAAAATTTTGCATAGCCCAAGGATATATGAATTTTTTAAAAATTATCTTATCTAATAATCTCTTCTGAGTAGGATATTTAGAACACTCTTTATGGTTTCACTTACATGAGATTTACTCAGGACATATGTTTCCTGGAACTTTTGTCCACATCATCAGATGTAAGTGAAACCATAAAGAGTGTTCTAAATATCGAACTCAGAAGAGATTATTAATGGCTGTTTCACTGTGTTCAATTCCAAATTGAATTAATATTTAAATTATCTTATCCTTTCCTGCTGAAAGCGTTATGGATTCTTTAATAAGTTTCTGCTTTTTGAATCTCTGTACTTTTTCGTAAACTAGTGCTTTGCTAAATCCATTTTTAATCAATCATACAATGATTTTAATTATATGATTAGCTTCACTGTACAAGTTTCAATTAGTGTTTCAATGTATCTTTTCATTTAGGTAATTTATTTAAATGGCACAGCTATTAAAATGGATTTCCATTGTCTCCTAAAATTATGCACATAAAGAAGTCGGTATTAACTGACACTATGCATCACTAACTGATTAATCCATCAGAAAATGTTTCAAGAGCTTTTGCTCTCATCTTCAGCTAGGAACCAACTAGTTTAGTTCCCAGCTGCGTCTCAGCTGAGGATGAGAGCAAAAGCCCTTGAAACATGTCCTGATGGATTAATCAGTTAGTGAAGTAGTATAATTTTAATACTGCCTTCTTTACATGTTAATCAATGTACTTCACTGTTTCCAACTTTCTACTAAGCTTCCAATTTCTAAAATTTGTTTATTATGAAAAGCATCCTCTGAGAAGCAAATTTACGCTATATGTAATTTGTTTTTAACAACCATGTTTAAAATATAAATTCAGATGACCATTTCCATGCACTAGTTATGTCTGGATTCAATTCCTTGCACTCTCACAGAATGCTTTCAAAGGGAAAAGGTCTGAAACAGAGTCCAACCAGCCTTATGAGGCCAACTGCAGAACTACACAATATCAGAAGTTGCATGATCTGGTCCAGCAAGCTGAGCTTGAAATGGAAGGTGTATCTAGCTGACCACATTATTACTCACTGAAGCTGTAAGTAGGTAATAGTGAGGTTTAAGGGTACATAACTACAATAGTCATTAGGACCCGGACAAAATCAGTGCATAGGAAAAATTAAGATGCATTTCATAACTGAAAAACACTTTTTCAAAAATAAAGCTGTAAGTTAAAACGAAATGGATAAAAAATTATATAAAAATTTAAGAAAAGGAAAAAATAACAAGGGGGGAGAGGGAAAAACTGCCTTACAACAATAAAATATGAGAAGTCATATGTCTAAATAAATTGTTCTATAAATGTGCTAAATGCTAAATTAATAATCATAAAATTAATAATAAAAACCCACACAATAAAATTACAACATGTTCTGCAAATGCCGAGTCATCCACGGCTATATCTGTAAAATGTTTTGGTAAAAAAAGGGAATCATGAAGTAAAGTCAAAAAGTGGCAATCACTCAAAACATGCCAAAAGTGATGCCAATGGATAACTTACCTTTAAAATTTAGTAATATTATTTTTATGATATGAATAGGTAATTTGTTTTAAACTTTGGTTCCTATTGTTTTTATTTATATTTTTCTACAGTATTGAAGATGAGTATCAGACTTATTTAAGTGTTAGGAAATTAATATTTATTTTCAACAGAATCATAGGATGTGCTATAGAAGATGGAATTGTTCACTAATGCTGAAAAAGCCAACATGATCGTCATATAATTAACAATGTAGACAAAATGTGAACAGACATTGTTTTTGCCTAAAAATCTGGAAAACTATTACATTTTGCCTAATGTTCATAGGAATTCTCTAAAAGGGACCTGAAAATAGAGCCATGTAAAAAAATTTTTTTTTTTTACATTCCAATCTCACCTTGTTTTATTTTCTTGAAGCCAAAAGTATTGTTCTGTTTGAAAAAATGTAACTTTGTGCTAGAAATACGCTTACTAATAACTGAAATCTTTATATGGATTACATAAGAGATAAATTGGCTTTTTATAACTTATACTTAATGGTGTTATTTTTTTTTTTTTATATATATATAAGTATGTAATGCCCGAGGTATAGCAGGCAGTGGACACTGGTAATACACAAGGTGAAATGATCAATTGGAGCTTTTCAGGCTTAAATTTAGGGTATCTTCCTAGAATTTGCCATGAGGATGATTATCATTTAGCCTTTGCACAGGGGACGATAGGTAACTTTTTTTTTTCAGTTTGAAACTTTGATCTTTTAGTTGGCAGTACTGAAAATATCAACCAATTTTTTATTAGTTACTGTAAGAAGAAAAATCTTTTCCTGTATGTTTAAAAATTGACAATATTACACATAATGCTGTTATATATTTTTATTTGAAAGACTGAAAGGGTGCTGAAATTTTTGAAGAGATGAAAAGTGTACTGAGGGAAAGTGCTTCATCATATGCAACTGTAAAAACTTGGTGGCTGATTTCAAATGCAACCAGACAATTAAACAAGATGAACATCGCTCTGGACACCCATAAGTATCACTACAGAAGAAACAATTACAAAAATTTATGACATAGTGCTGACAGATATGACTGACTCAAATTGAGCAAAATTGCAAACATCTCAAAGGAATGGGTGCACAAAAATAACTGAAGAATTGGGCATGAGAAAACTTTCAGTAAAGTGAATGCTATGGCTGCTTACACCCAATCAATAAAGACTTTGAATATGTGCTTTGCAAGAGTGTTTGGTTTAAAAAAAAAAAAATGATTTTGTGCATTGATTCATCTCCACCAAAGTTCATTACTATACCCCAGAGACAAACTGACACTGAAACAGTGAATGGAAAGCCAGTTGTTTAGCTCTAAATAAGTGATGATAAGTCTTGGTATCAGTTTTCTAGGATGCTAAGAATTTCTGATGATCATCTTTCTTCATTAAGGGAAAACTATAAATGGTGAATATTACTATTACCTTCTGGAACAGTAACACCATAACATCCAACAAAAGAGGCCAGGTTTAACATGTAGGATAATTTTCCACCATGATAATGGTTGCCTGCACACTAGAGTTACTATTATAATGGCCAAGATCAATTATTTAAAGTCAACTAGCCTCAGCAATCACCCTATTCATCATATTAGACTTCCTCCAATTTTCATTTATTTCCTTAGCTCATAACATTCTTGGGAGGATAGAAATTTTCAACTGAGATGGAAGTCAAAGTGGATGTTTATTTTGCAGATCTCAAGGACAGCACGTTTCATGATGGAATCAAGACTTTGGAAAATTGAACTAAATGCTTTGCACTTTGAGAAAATATATTAAAAAGAAAGCCATTTTGAAAACAAAAACCAGTTTTTTATTTTTATACTAACCAATTATCATCCCTCCTCTTGTATGATGGCACAAGCACTCATAGGCCTATCACAGAATCAAGGACTGATGCATTCCTCAAATAGAGCTTCTGGACCACAGAGTAATATTCATGACAGAAAAAAATAAACCGAGTGATGTTTTAATCATTCAATTAAAAGTTCTAGCATATTCTTAACTAGCAAACATCATTAGTAGCTGTTAGGCTCTGGTTATGTTAGAAATGCACTAGTATCTCTATTAAAACAGAAATGCATTATATATAAACCTACAAACTAATTTCTTTTGTAGAAGTTTATTTTTATAAGTGTTACTATGAACATGCTTTATTTTCAAAAGACTTGAGACTATATTGTTAGAACAGGTAGTATTGTGAAATCCTCCTTCCCCTCCATCCACAATCAGGTGGGTCTATTTATTCTTCTTATTTACAGTAATAGCTGCTCAAATGCAAGCACAGCCACAGGTGGCCAGGGTCGTTATGGCGCAGACTTGTGAGCAGGTCTAGGGTTCGAATCCCACCAGGACCGTCCTCCCTGACTGAGATTTTTTCATGTTTTCCCCTGTCCTCATAAATGGCAAATGCCAGGGAGGTACCCTAAACTTAGGCCTGGAACATTTCCTTCCTTTAAAAAAAAATCCTTTTCCAATTATTATTTCATTTCATATATCAGTGTTCACTGCCTGTGGTGCCTCAGTAGTAAAAATGGGCCTTAAATACCATTAAAAAAATCAAGCAACTGTTAACATATTATTTAAACAATTATGATCATTTGCATAAAATTAAGATGCATTTTTTCCCACTAAACCCTTACCACCAAACTGCCATGCTGAGGTCACTAAGGCACCGACTCATGAGAGAGATCTGGAAAATTTGACCACCAGGCATAGTGATTAATTTTCATCATTTAATAAGACTTCTCAGGTTACCAATTGCTCAAACAAGTTTTATTAAAAAATCCATGCAATGAAAGATTCAAATAACACAATTTTGATTACATTTCTGCAAAATAACCAGTACAATTGCCTCTGAAGGCATACCAGCAACTAGACCTATACCAAGATTTATGGTCTGGGGTGCAATTGGCTTTTCATGTGAGATCCAAATAGGTCATCATTGATGACAAAATGACTGCTAAATGGTAAGTGGATGGGCAATCAAACAAATTTCCCCCCTAATGGCCAACACTGAAAATGGGATGTTTCAGCTATAAATGATCCACAGCTTCAAATAGCACACATCTCAAATGATGAAACTGTATTGTCTACTGTCTCTGGACTTCAACCTGAATAAAGACGTGATTAGAAAATTCTCCTAAACCAGATCTTAATGAATAAATTCATGTGATATATGTCATACTAAACATTCTTATTGCTTCACTTACTTGTGTGATATTTGGAACCGGTTTCAAAGACCTTCGTCTTCATCTTTGGCCAAGGGTATTGGAGATCTTAATGTTTAAGCAAATTTCCCAAGTACAAGAGGCATGGAGCATGATTAACTGGAAGATATTCAGACCTAATTGTCTCTAATAATTTTTGTAATTTACTGAAGATAAGACTGTTTACACGCTGTGCAGTAAAGAACATAGAAGATTATATGCTATAATTGTGCATCGTACTTTAGCTCTGTCATTCTAAATCTTCATGTTAATTTTTTTTCATTTAGTCCAGTGTGTAGTCTGAAATTTGTTTAAGATTTTGGGGAGGAGTACAAATGCATAAATTTTCTTTGTTGCTATTATGCTTAATATATTTTGTATGTAAATTATAGCATGCCCTTATTACCTTTAATGTGATTCAAAAGACAAAATAAAAATAAATAATGGAATAATTAAGATCATATGATCGAGTCGAACTACACACTAATATTGCTCCACTTACTTGTTTATAATATGTAGAATTGGTTTCATGAACTCTTTGTTCGTATAGTCAGCTAACCGTCGACATTGATTTTAATTATATGATTAGCTTCACTGTAAAAGTTCCAATGAACATTTTTAGTTAAATATTGGAAGTTGCTCATTTTTAATAATATATCAAACATGGAGGATTAATTATGAATGAGAGGAATAAGGAAAGAGGTTCTTTATTACAGCAACATTAAGTTATAAATGGTAATACATGGTATCTTTTTATGTGCCAGTAATTTAATTGGTCAGAAATTTGCTTTCCAGGCCAGTTCTTTTTTACAATTATGTACATTTATTCTTTAAAAATGTAATCAAAAAATTACAGAAGATAATTTATACCACTTTTAGAAATGCACAAGCTTTCAATGCATAATCTGTGTACTTTGGAATAACTATAGTCTGATATGCATTTTGAAACCAAAGAATCCCTTTTTATTACATTAATAATATTCTCAAGGATCGCTATTTTTAATTTTGGAGATTTGAAGAAACTATGAGAGATATAAGTTACCTGTTGACAGCAATGGAAAGAATGTGTCTTGATTAGTAATCATAGCAGGAATTAGCATGTGACACCCATTGTTACAGTTGCAGCAAAATGCTAATTGTGATCCTGCACTGATTGCCTGATGTTCTAAGATGGAGGTGACTTGTGTCAACAAGAATATCTTAAGCAATTGCTGAGAGCTTTTCCAAATTTTGCTCCTTCACATACAAAGGTTTATAACTGGTTCACAGAGTTTAGACAAAGAAAAACAGTTTTAAAAGATGAAGACCACGTGGGGCATCCAGCAACAGTAGTCACAATGAAAACATTATTCATGGAAAAATCATTGTGAAGAAGATCCACAGTGACTTACAGGAAGAGAGAGAGGTCTCTAAACATTCATTTGTTACAAGTATCAAAAATGTGCACATAATTTTCTTGTATGAAGCTTTGTTGTCACAGGGAACCTCACAGAAAGGCAAAAGGCAGCATGAGTGGGATGTGCCAGGAAATAGAATCTCACTGATCATTCACACTTAGGGGTAACATACATTGCAGTTAAAGCTGTAAAAGGAAATGCCCACAAGCATATTCCAGACAACTTGAATAACAACCTACAATTGGCAATATCATCACAATTATACAACATTCAAAGATTTGTGCTATAAGTTCCCTTGAAGCCTAACTGCAAACAAAGGAATACACAGGAATATAATTTGTTTAGAGTTCCTAAACTGTTAAGAAGCTGAAGGTGCGATTTATTGTCCAGCATTACAATGGGAGATCTATCACTTTGAGCCTGTGATATATTAAAAGTGATTAAGACATATGTACAAACTACATAATCAGTGAACAAAATTTAAATTGAATTAAATAGTTTGTTGTTTCAAAAGCGCAGCTCCAGACATGTCCATATCTTCATAGGTCATAAAAATTGGATTTATAAATAAACCTATCTTTGTACGCATTTTGAAACCACAGAACTCCACTTTTCTCCTTACCACATTAATTTTCAATGAAGAGCTAGCACATCAAAATGAAGTAAGCATCTTTGTCTCTTCTGTCACATAAAAAGAACGATGCATTTCTACCATTTACAAGCTACAGGGTCATAGTTATTTTTCAGAGCTATGCCAACATTTAAACAATTTTGATCTTCAATAAAACCACAGTATTTTTTTTTTGAATTCTTTATTAATCTGTATTCACTTTGCACAATTAATGCCTGAATAAACAATTAAATTTGTCGTTTAATAGAAAAGCTACAGTCTTTTCTTAATCCTTTATGAATTTTATCATACTGCACAATTAGTGCTTGTATTAGTAACCAATTCTGTTTATTTAACAGACATGTTGTATCATTTCCATCAACTGGGAGAGGGGGTTATTTTTCAGGTATCAACTCCTGAATGTTCACCTGGATAATTCTCTAACAATGTTTTTTTTCTCAATATCAATAAACATTAGAGATTCTAGAGCAAGTTTTCTCACCCCCACCTATTATATCATGTTTATGATAGCTACGACTGATCAAGGAAAACCACACAAAAAACTGGTAGAGTTGCAAAGGCGCAAGAGGGAATTGAACCCCAGCTGCCATACTGAAGCAACCCTCAATGCCTTCGTAATACCTCCGAGATGGCTCTTTGTCATTAGTTGGACATATCAAATCAAACCAAGGTAATCCTTGGTGAAACCTCAGTCAGTGCACAGCTTGCTGAGGACAAGCTGAGACTTAAGCCACTAGTTGAGAGGCAATATCAGCTAATCCATTGAGCCAAGGTCTGGCCCATTATAAGCCTGCTTGCTCTTCTTGCAACTGCACCTTTTTTTTTCTTTTTCTTTTTTTTTTCTTTTTTCTGTCGACACCTAAGAATGATAATATATTAAATGGAGATATTTTTGCTGAAAAGAACTATTTCTGTTAAAAGTAAATAAACAACTGGTCCCAAATGTCCAATATCTGCAAATGAAGAGCTTTGTTTCCAAAAGCACAATTATTCAGCAGTAAACAACAAAACTTGCTGCTATTTATGTATTCAAAATATTATAACAGATCATTTCACAAAGAAAGGAGGAAAAAAGTGCAACAAAAATTTACTGTTATTATTATATGCACATATGCATTTACATAGAGACAAATTAAAACAAAAACACTTAATAAAATTATACCAATCAAAACTAAAATATTGTCTTTTTCCTTGCTCCATTGAGAAGTCAAGGCAAGCAATTCATTTTTAAGTGTCGAACTATTTTATTTTACCATTTAGTGCATCAAAGCATAGTTGTGACAATGTTATGAATGATGATAAATGACAAGAAAAGAATTTAAAGATGAGTAAGAAACAGCCGTGACCTTTTCTAAGGGAATCTACTGACAATTCAAATGGATATGACTAAGGGAAAGCCATACATAAACCCAGAACAGGAAGTGTGGACCCAAGAGGAAACCATACTTCAATTTCTAGGTTAAGATGGAATACATTCCAGTATCAGAGTGATCTTGACAGTAGTTTTATAATTTTTCTTTCTCATTTACTGAATGCTCTTGAATATACCATGAAGACATTTGAATAACCTAGCTGCATTTAACAAATTATTGTGACCTTGAATTCTCACTTATGTACCTACATGTAAATAGCACAAACACATTGAATTTTGCTTAATTTCTTAATAATCCTTATTACTGTTCATACCTAATGGGACATTAACCTTATAATTTGCTCTTTATACTGTCTTGATACAAGTAATTATTCTTTAATATGCTCTGAAGCAGATTTTACAATAACATTGTGAGTTGTACAATTGAATATTTCAATGGTACTTACAAAACCAATCTTAACACTTCACAATTGTTTTTATCCCATTCATATTGTTTTGATCCAACAATTTTCATCTGTAAAGCTCACTGCTGTTCACAAAATTCATGCACAAGTAATTAATACAGCTCTTAAGAGGTAAGAGGATTAAAAACCTTAGCCTCTTACACCTCTTCAACTACGGCACAACTTGTATGAAGACTTAAGTAATCTTGAGAAGAAAATATGGTTTATTTAACTCTTAAACTCAACATATCCAAAATTCGAACAGTTTTACACTAATGGTATATTAATAACAAAAGAAACATGATAGTATAAACATTCATATTCTTTTTTTACTAACCTATCCTTATAATAAACTGCTATTAATAAAAAAGTGAGCCAAACTAATTTAATTTTTGATGTTCAATGATAAACAGTAACGTTTTAAATTTTTTGTGGAGAAAAAAAAAATATCAGCTTAAATAATTGCATGAATGTTATATAAATTGCGTATGTAAACATACTTCTTATATATGAAGTAAGATTTCTCTTACATACACTCACAAAAAGTTAAATTGCCTTCCAACTATTAACAAACCATAAGGCAGATCAAAGGGAAACCAAACAAGCTTTTTGCTATAACTAAAAGTCCATATTTTATCAATGAAGATCAAGTGCAATGATGGAATATACTACTTAATGGATGTCAAATGCTACATCATATGCAATTTCAATTAATTCAAATCGGTACATTTTCTTTATACCACTTCTTTTCTGCTTCAAGTACAATCTCATAATCAAGATGCTGAGTCACATTTAAACTAATATTGTACTTCATCTATTTAAATTACATAACAGAAACCAACAGATTCCATCTGTTCAGATTATGTTTATTTGGGGCCTATGATCTTTATAAAATTGGAAATCTTCATTTTATTGCTACCTCTTCTTTCAAAATTCTGCCCCACTTTTTTTTTCTTTTTTCTTTTTTCTTTTTTTTTTTTACTATGCTTAACAGTACTGCAAAATAAGTTTCTTAATATCAGATACTGTGACAACAAAAATTATTTTCATTGCTTGAATAATTTTAACTATTCAAAGGGGCTGCCTGCACCTAAGCCTGATTTGAAAGAATGCCAATATGCATTTTAAACTGAAAAATAAATAGATGATTTAATTAATTTTGAAAATCACTGGTACATTAACTTCATGTATACATTCTTAAATTGGAAACATTTTTTATTTATTTGTGCTGAAAGCACTTCATTTTCCAAAATGTCCTTACCTAGGGACTGCATAGTTTAATATTAATAGTGCCAGTAGTACTGCACCTAACGTGACTTTTGCTGCTGCCGTGGCTGCATGTTTCCTGTATCATCCTCCAGTGCATCCGAAGAAGGACATGAGTTAGAATTCAGTCTCGAGTCGGTACGCCTGCCCAAGCCTCCACGACCACGACCTCTTCCTCGGCCACGGCCTCTCATAGGATTTCCTCGACCTCGAACATTTCCTCCATTCATGTCAGAATTATAGCCTCGATCATTACGCCTTTGTACTGGAAAACTCTGCATCGAGCCATGGTAGTTGCGGAGCTGTTGGTCAATTTCAAGCTTTTCCTGCCTTAATGCTTCTACTTCTTTCAGGTGTGCCAGATGATATTCCAGAAGAACTTTTGCATTAGATATGCTCTCTACCGTGCCCACAAACATGAAAGGAACTTTACCTTCTTCATGAGGAACTGTAGGCTGCGGTTCATTGTCACCCTCAATTTTAACTCGCACCACTCCACTTTTGTCCACTATTTCCTGTATGATTCGTCCATTTTTTCCAATCACTTTTCCCACTAAGATTCGTGGAACTTGAATTAATTCCTCACTATACTCCAGCAAACTACGTGCTTTCTTCACAGATTCTTTAGTTTCCCCATATATTCTAAAGATGTTTGAATTTTCTTCAAGTTCAATATTTGTTATTCCCTCCACCTTACGAGCCTGCTGAATATTTGCCCCATGAGCACCTATGGCCAGACCCATCAGATCCTCCCGAACACTAAACTCTTCTGAATAACCTCCAGCATTGTGTAATTTTGTGGATTCTAGCTGTCTTGCTGCTTGCTCAGTGCGCTTTAACAGTAATACTTTCTGACTTAGATTTCTAAAGTGCATTTCCTGCAGCATAGATGCACGTTTCTTAGAATGCTCACTTCTAGAAACCACATTAAGAACACCTTTTTCAGGAATATAGTGACAAAATGCGGCACCGATTGCTTTCTGAAATTCCTTGTGTACATTATCCATTTTAGCATAATCCTGCAGTTCTTCAGGAATTTTAATATCAAATTTGTAAAAGGTGTTCTTATCTATGGGAGGATTTTGGCTTTTAGGCCTTAATCTTTCACTAGGCACAATTTCAGTGTATGTACTTTCCCATCCCAAATACTCTACTACATGAAAGTCACCTCTTATCATCTTTATAACTGCCCTCCACCACCCACATGACTCTTGCTCATTGGCCCTTGAATACACCTCCACTTCCTGGCCTTCTGTATACTCTGGTTTCGTTGCAGGAGTTTGAGGAGGAAGATAAACCTGAGAGAATGGAAACTTGGTCTCTGGCATCCAATCCCCTTCAAAAGTAACACACACTTCATCGTCTAACACATCCACAACATAACCCTTATAAAGTGCCCCATTTTTACCACACACTTCCACTTCAATTTCCTCCATTTTTGCAGGTTTACTGTGAAAGAAAATGTTTGTTGATTAAGCACGTTTCACTTGCAGAAGCATTTAATATTACACTGCTGCTCATTTGTTTAACATAGCAAGAATAAAGACTTTGTTAGTCGTTTGTTCAAAACAAAGATATTGTATGCAGTAGCTTATAATTAATGGCTCCTTATGCAGTTTGTCAGCTTTATTTTTTTATTCTAAGGATGCCTTGAATGCTGTACACAAACCTGAAATGAATAAACAATACTAATTAATTTACATATTCAATATATTGTTAAAAATGTGGTTTCCCATGCCATACATATTAATACAGTAAGGATCTGGGATCCTTAATGTTGGTTTCTTTGAAATTCTATTACACAATTTCTATCTAAAAGCTCTAAGCTTTTGAATAAAATAGTAATTAGGGCATTAGCCTTTTCATGAAGAATAATTGAACCTTTAATATTACAATACATTATAATTTAAAATATGCTAATTTCAATAGTTTCATCATTTTTCAGTTAATTTGGGCTCAAACAAAATACAGACTATATAATAAAATAGTGACGCTTTGCCGCTATTTGTCATTGCCAAACGTTACTAGATGCTCATTACTTTTTAAGTGCAACTAGCTAACAATAGCTTACATGATAACTGTGGACCACAGATTACCTCTGTGGACCGACACATAACTGGGCGTTTTGGGTGGTTAAGTGCGGTTGTATTAGCATTCATCGTCTTTTGACTAACCTGCGTGTGCCGAAGCGCTTTGGAATAGGATGGTAACACTGGAAGAATCTTATTGGAAAAGGTTAGAAATAGTATTTGTATGCGATTTCCTTACTAGTAGCTATTCTCCTACGAAAATGTACGATTTCGTTTGGCAACTTCACCGGTCGAAAACCTTTCCCCACCCATTAACAGCCGTCGCTATTCTTTCTATCTAATTATTCCTCTGACTATTTCAAGCAATTAGGGGGCTTATATTGCAGTACTTATACATATGAAGTTTGATCTTTGTGAATTTTCAGCACATTAACTTAAACCAACTCACAATTTTAAGCAAGTATCACACGCACGTTACCATCGCATGCACATCATTTCTTCATGCGTGATACACTGTATTAACGTGTTTATGAATTACCATACGCAGTTCATTGTATAATTTCTCAATGATAAGAACTATTGAGATGCTAAATTGTTAAAAAAACGCCATAAAAGATCTTTTAAAATAGCAGGACAACGTTTCCACAAACGAAGTAGGATGACAATGTAGTGAATGCGTGAATCAAAAAATATATGCAACTGCTCAAAATTATGTTAGAAGTTCGCATTTTAACATAACTTTATGTTACTATGAACACATAATCCCACATTTCAGAAAAATCCTTCTAACAGAAACTGCACCGTGAAAAAATTTGGGAACACTCACCATCACGCCGAAACACACGCTAGCAGATGCCACAAGAACAACTCCCGTTAAAGTTGGCAATAACGGATCCAATAGTAGATGTGCCGGTAACTTCGTTTTATATTCGCAGGGAAGCTGTGTGGAGTAAACCATGTTAATTGCACTTAAATCAAAATAAGTAAGAAAAAATACATACATATTGTTACTATCAATAATACTTGTGTGTGAATTTAATGGTAATTAAGAGTGGTAAAAGTTCGTAAGAATTAAGGTTAGGTACATAAGCAGGTTCATTTCACGAGCATTTTCTTTGAACAAAATTCACAAAATTAGGATAGGGCATGAAAAAATTGAATAAGTACTAGAACGCTTATCTCTTAAGGATAACTGTTTTATAGTTAAAGAACTCATATCGGTAAAAACTTACTGCTGATTAATTACGTAGCACTGTCTCAATCATTGTCCGGAATTCTCAAAAACTGTGGTAATTTCAGTAAATACTATAGTTAAGCATATTTTTTGACCGCTGGTTTAACCCTTGTTAATTGTTTTGCTCTCTTCAGCAACTTTTCGTGGAAAGAAAAGTTTTAAGTGAGTGTTTGAACATTTGGTATTTGGTCTTGTCCTGTTTAAATTAAATTTATTATTACACATTTGATATACCAGAAATGTCCCTAATTTCTAATTTCACATGCCCACAGGTAGCTTTCAAGAACAGAATAGGCTAAAATTCATAAATTCAGATTCATAACCACTTTTAGAAACATGGAAAATAGTTCAAGAGGAATGAGAAACCCAATAAGAAAGAATATACCTGATTCGGAGCTTAAAAAATCCATACAGCTTCTGGATGAAGTAATAAGTCCCAGAGGAAAAGGTATTCTTCGTTTTGGGAGAAATACACCACAAAGAAGAATATTAGAAAACAGAAAGAGAGGTGAGTTTTTAAGTTTAAAAAGCTATTGTTACCAATCATAGGAGTGCCACATACAAATATTTTATGAAATTGTCAGCATTGCAGAATTAGTGTTTTGCTTGCAGAACAAATGTGAATATTTTTATGTAATTCAATTTTCTAAAATATGCATGGATTGTGAAAAAATTCATTTTGTTGTTTAAAAATTGCAATATGCAATTTTAAATAATTCATATAATAGGGATAAATGTGCACAATGTGCAAAGTAAATATCTTAGTTACTGCCAAATTTTTTCAGAGAGACACATGGCTGTTTACAGAGTGAGTACACACAGTTATGATTTGGCATATGGAAATGATTAGTGCTGCAGAGCTTATGGCAAAAGTTATAAGTATCTTGTAACAAGGTGTTGCAATTCATAGTTGGCTCCATTCTTTTTCAGTCATTGCATCGGTAGCATAGAAGTCATCCCCTATATCAGCCTTTTTACGGCAATGGGCTCTTAATAGGTCAATATAAAGGAGTATAGCTTTTCTAACAGCATGAACAAGTCTTAATGGAGCACACTTTGAAACACACAGTGCTCACTTCAGGAATTTAGCGTGATATGTTCAATGTTTCTCAAATTTGAATATTAGGTGTTCCTATATAAGGTATAGCGCAAATGTAATCACCAACTATACAATTTATCTTAAATAATTCTATTATTGTGCTCAGAGAAAGCTTTGGCTGATGTTGAATATCATTAATTGCAAACGCTGCTGCTGACATGTATCCTTCACATGTAATGTGCTAGTGCAACTGAAGTGTCATGCCTAAGTATTTGCTCTTTGCTGTCGGTGCTTATCCTTTGCAGGTGATGATCTTTGCTTCTGTATGTCTCCCTCCAATTTTAAACATTATTGTTTTTATTACCATCAATTCATTGTCTTCTGCCCAGACTGATAATTTGTCAATAGCTTCCTGTGAAGTGCTTATGAAGAGCTATTGCCATGTCATCAGCACAAGTGTATACTTTTGCACCTTCCATTTTTATTGCTTGTGTCACATCAAGGGTTGCAATGTTAAACAAGATGGGAGTTAAAGTGTCTTCTGAAAGTATCCCATTCGTCTTTTCTATTCCTATATATGTGGAGATTTAAGTTGTCAGTGTGTATTACCACATTTTCTACTAGTATATCCTTTGTTATTTAGATTATGGGGATATATGTTGTGTTTGCTTTTTATTCTATAATATAAGCAACAACTGACGTTAAAGAATCAGTAAGCCCTGAGGAGGTTAAAATACCTAATTATGCTGACAATATCTCCACAACAGAAGATATGCTCCAAGCATCCTTCAACGACCTAGTAAACTGGACAGAAAGACACAAAAACAAACTGTCTTTTATCATAGAGTAGATCCATATCAGCAGCAATACACTTTAAGTATCTGGAATTAACTCTCCAAACATTAGGAAATAAATTTGCGTACCACATATATAATACAGAAATATTGGAAAACAAGAATGCTCTATTGCCAGATGTAAGGTATTAAACAACAACATTAAACATTCCAGCTAACTGTCTTTAGAAATGGCTAAAAAATTTTCCATCTAAAAATTCATGACCTGTTGCCACATATGATATAAAAACATTTGGACATTTTTTACGAAAAGTCAGCTAGCAGAGTTTAAAAAATTAAAGCACCATTCTTCAAGAAAGCGTTAAGTATGACACAGTTCATTCTATGTTGCCCGGTGTATGTCTTGATTTGAGAGCAATTTTTACATAGATGAACTATCGCTAAAGTTGCTACCAGCCACACTGCTTATGAAGATACCATGCAAGATCTGATCATAAAATAAAAGTGAATCAGGGATGATACCATGCAAGTTCTGATCATAAAATGAGATGAAATCAGGAATGATTTTTTGCAATCAATGCCACCATTATACAGGACTGGAAACACCCAGATTATGAACTGAGACATGATGACCAGATTCAGTGTCAGTCCTGGTAATGTAGTGTTAACCATACTTGCCTCCTAAACCAAAGATTGCAAGTTCAATTCCAGCCAGGATCAATGGTTTTTTTTCCAGGCATAAAATCCTAAGTATGGGGCTTCCTTCACAATGGAAGCAAAGCCATGGATCCTATGTCATAGATTTATGGTACAATGAAGAACCTCAATCCTGAAAGAAGAGGCCTAAAATTTATCGGCTGTTTCATGCCCTGGGTTGAATGGAAAGAGCATCTGTAAATAAACCAATAGAAAACAACAACAAAAATTCATGGTGCACAATTTTTTGTTTAGAATGTTTGAGAATGTGGCTAATTACCATCTAGGTCAGTCCGTCCTGGAGGTCTAATGGTAACATACTTGCCTCATAGACTAAGGTTGAGAGTTCTAACCCGGCTGGGGTCAATGAATTTTCTAGGGCATAAAAATGCTTAGTATGACTTCCTTCTAAAGGGAAGTAAAACTATTGGTTCTGTGTCATAGATTTGTATCATGTAAAAGAACCTAAAGCTGAAAGAAGAGACCTCTAAACAAAATTTACCAGTCGCTTCACATCATGAATAGAATGGAATGCTAAATACCAATGATTTTAATGAGTGTTCTTAAGTGAAATAAACCTAAAAAATCAACCAGATCCAGAATGTATGTGCAAAAGAGGTGAGGAACAAAGATACCATGCACAATGTGTAACAATGTTCTGCACTGAGTGAAACTGTTCACAATCTTCTGCAAATTGTGCACATTTCCCTATTCATTAATTTCTTTTCTAATGTGCTGAATTATGATATGATCAGATCATTCATTCAGTATATATTTTATGTGGAACAAATATAAGTAAAATATTATTGTATATTCAGATATTTTCTTCCAGAAATATGATAGAAGACATGTAGTATATATAACAATAACTAGAGAAGCAGAAAAAGAATAAAGCACTTAGAAAGTCACAGATTTTGTATTGCTGTACTTTGAACTACTTGACTATAGCCATAGGACTAATTCTTTTTATACAAACAATCCTTATTTGCCTTATAATTATATTTAAGGTTTAGAATAAATGAGTCGACTTTGTAACACTTACATCACTAATAGTTTTTACTCTTTTAAAAACTATTAGTGATGTAAGTGTTACAAAGTCGACTCAGTTATTCTAAACTTATACTAAACATCACTGTTACAAACATCCACCATATTTAACTAATTATATTTAAGGTTTTTTATTTAATACTTCATTTCTATTTAAATTTACATAAAACAGATATTTCCATGTCCAACCATTCATACAAGCCTTCATATTAAAAACTATGATTGTTTCAAGTAGTTTGAAGTATAGCGATTCAAAATCTATAATTTTTTGTGTTTTATCCTTTTTCTGCTTCTCTAGTAACTGTTATTTTAGTTACATTGTTCATAATGTTACATATAAAGTGTTACAAGTTAATAGCTCCTAAATGGATCAAGCTAACTAAATGCTGACATTTTGTAAACTTTTCAGATGAAGGGTTTTTTATGGTAGCTTCATGGACAGCGCTTCCACAGACCCCTATATGGTAAAAAGGAGATAACTTCAGAATTTTAAATGAAATGACACAATTTTTAGATATTCCAATTGTACTCAACAAATTAAGCAACTTGTGAAATTAATAGAAATTAGAAACAGTGAAGTTGATTAATTATACACATTAAAACTCAGTATTAGGTGACACCGTACTTCACTAACTGATTAATTTATCAATTTACGAACTCTTTAAATAATTTTGTTTAAAACTTTTTTCTGAAAGAAAATTTTGAAAAATTTAAGGATTGTTTATGACTTTTTGGTTGATCAGTTGTGTAAAGTGAATGAAATTTGTCTTCCAGCCATCTGCAGCTCTTTGGCTCTATCATTAAGTGACTTTCATGACAGAGCTGATCACCTCTAAAAAGAAGCCATAATCAACACCATCAAAAGTTTCAGTTCTTAAATTTTAGGGTATTTAAAATGAAATGTACTAGATAAAGAAAAACGGTTATAAATGAAGGTATTCTTTTTCAAAACATTCTTTTTTTTCTAACATTGGTCAATATACAGGGATTAATACTGCCACAAGCTTCATGTGTTTAATCCTTTCTCTTTGGTTGTATGAGCAAAAAGGCAGTTATCATTCATTTAGGGTTTTCAGTTGCCCAATATTGCATATTATATCCTGTGTTCATAAAAAGTTGCTTCATCAGAAATAATATAGTGCTCAGCAGTAAACCATTCTCTGAAATGCATTATACAACCATTTCCAAAGTACTACGCACAGTTGGTAACCTCTTTGTGTTGAGATCCTGAAGCAAGCATGATATTTCATTGCTTAGAATCTGTAGTATGGAATTGCAGTTATCTCATTGTATCTTTCCAATTCACTTTGACTTATATGTGAATTTACAAACCTTAATAATCTCGCTCCATTTCACCCAAGTTCTGAGAGTCTAACTTCCATTTAAACAGTAACCCTGCCACAAGATACCTGGTGATTTTCCAGCATTGTCACTTACTTTTGTACATCAAAGATTGAGTGAAATGTGAGTATTTCCTGTTTCTCATATTATTAAGAATATCTTAGGGTATCTTAATTAATTCATAAATAAAGAATAGAGTAATAAATTATTTATTGTCACTTTCATACCCAATCTCTGTTGGCTTTAAACATATAAACTGTGATTCACCCCATGCCACATGCATATTATATCAATGCAACATACATAAAACAGCTGGATAGCTGTAATCTTAGTTCCAGGAAAAATGGCCATCAAGGCTTGTCACATATTTTACAGCAGCAGGAACATCAATAGCACTCTCATCACCATCATTTTGACTTCGTATTCATAAGTTCCTTTCATCGTATTTTTGTAATAATGTAGTCATATTATCAGCATTTGAATTTGATATGTGACAGTTGCATCCCACTTCCCTTACTGAACAATACTGATGCAGTCAACAATTTCTCCTTCATTCACCCAGAATTAAAAGCATGTACCTCTACTTCAAACTGTACTATGTTTCTGAGTCTGTGAGAGCTAAATAATCAATTGTTTTTAAGATTTTTTGTGACTTAGAAACTGGCAATTGTCAGTGTTATCTTTTTCCTTTCATTTCAATGTTTCTTTTTCTATTCACAAGGTATAATTAAGCTCTATGTTATTAAATATTGTACTTACAAAGCAGTTGACAATGGAGTGGTAATATATCCTAAACTTAGGTATTCATTTTTTACACTAAACTCCACTTACATAAAAATAAGACTATTTCGGGAGAATCTCTCCCATCTTCAGTTGCTCACTGAACTGCCATTACTTAAAATATGGGCAAACCACCCTTTCCCCTTAACACATAAAAGATTTCGAGTAATGGCGGTTCAATGAGCAACTGAAGATGGGAGAGATTCCCCCGAAACGCGTCTTACTTTTATGTAAGTGGAGTTTAGTGTAAAAAATGAATACCTAAGATTACTCTATGTTATTGTTTTAAACAAAATTTACTTAATTTATTGAGGACAATCAGAATATCTAAAAATTATATAATCATTCTGTTTAAACTTCTCTCCCTCCCTAGAATCCCCATGGTGAGATATGTTGAAATGTTGCCCATGAACTATCATGAAGGTACTCTCCACTTAAAAGTGTGGAAAAAATCAGCATTTAATTGTATTGGTCCATTTAATAGATATTAGCTTATAATACTTTATGTCTGCTTACCTGCATATTTATTTATTTTGTTATCATTTATACTGGGCAATCAAATTTATTCAGACTTTACCATGAGTACATAATAGCTAATCAGCCCATCTTATCTTAAAGGATATCTGCTTTGAGAGTATTATACTGTGCAATCTAGCAAGTGGTTAAAGAACTAAGCTTGATCTGCAATAGTGACATCATTCATTAAATAACGTTTGGTAAAATCTCAATAAATTTGATAAACCCGTGCATGTAGTTTTTTTTTGGGGGGGTGGGGACATTTTAACTGCTAAGGCACCACAGGCGGTGGCATCACTGGTGATACTTGAGGTGAAACGATAAATTGGGAAAGGAGTATTTTTAAAGAAGGAAACATTCCTGGCCTAATTGTTGGATACCTAATGGCATTTGCCATTTTTGAGGACTGAAGAAAACCTCAGTCAGGGAGGACGGTCCTGGTGGGAATCAAACCCAGATCTCCCACTCACAAGTCCACACCATAACAAACTCAGCCACCCGTGGCAGTACCAGTATATGTTTGTGGTTTTTTTCCCTCCCTCCCCAAAATATATGCCATAAAAGTTATGATGATTGAAATATTACAGAGCAGTTTTCCTGACAAAACTATTTCGTAGCTAATCAGTGTTTATTGTACACAATGCCTTTATTATATATAAAGCAGAAAATTTGTATTCCCAAGCACATGTGTATGTTCTCTATATAATCCTAAACTATTTTAGTAACCTGAATAAAATTTTGTGCATGCACTCTTTAGAATAAAATTTAAAATATAGATTACTTATAATCAAAAGTATATCTATGTTCTCTATATGATCCTAAACTATTTCAGTAACCTGAACAAAATTATGTGCATGTTCTCTTTAGAACCAAATTTAAAATATAGGTACCTTAAAATTTGGACAAACTTTCCCCTTAATGCATAAAAGATCAAAGCTGTTCTTTGAAAGTGTTTAGCCAATCAATTGCGTAATTGTTCTTAAGAGGCATCTGGTTATTTGCTTTATATTATTAGAGAAATAGCACAGTGCTAATACATACCAGCTGTATTAGCACTGCAAAAAGAATACACAATACATTGCAGAGTAACCATCACAATGACTTTTCACACCATTCAGACATATATTCTCAGTCTGGCTGATGGAAACTTTTATTTTACACAATTTATAGTGAAAACCTTGTATGGCAAAATGTTTCAGCTCATAGTCACTATGCTTCATATCTTCATGAGTCATTGTATCAGCGATGTATAAATCTCTCCATATATCCTCTTTGCTTGCAGTTTTTCTACAAGTGGCACACTGCAGCAGCAGATGGAAATGAAGTTCTTCTATGTAAGAAGGGTCTCTCATTAATACATAAACCAGTCTTAAGTGGTTGTATTTGGAGTCAAATAGAACCTTCTTCTGGAAAACCGCTTTCAGTTTTTACAGCTACTCAAATATGGCCATTCATTTTCTAGTCCATTTGCTGCAATAGGTGTACTTTTAATTGAAATAGTTTCAAGGCTGTAGTAATGGCTGGATGGATGAATGGATGGACAGGCATGGCTTATTTGCTGCATTAAGTCTGTCATTGATGTGGAAAATAAAAACATTGCCTGAGGTTATTAAAATGATACCTATATACTTAAAATCACTTATATTTAATTACTTCTTTAAGAGATCTCTTCAATATATGGAAAACTGCAGGCTTTCCATCCTTCCTAAACATTAGGGTCACAGTCTTGTTATCATTTAATGAAGACCATTTATCTTCGGCCGACATTATCAGAGATGAAAAGCAGCTTGTATGTTCTTGGAGTCTCAAAGCAAGAACCATGTCATTGACATGTATAGAATTATCTCTTGCAGAAGGATTTCTGCAGCATCTGCCATTGCTATAATAAATAGCATTGCGCCTATGGTTTACTCTATTGGATGCAATTTTCAGTTTCCATAATCAATTTCAGTATATAGTTTGAGGCTGGTATATTATTGATGAGGAATTTTGTATGTTTGTTTCCTAACACCATCTTTTATAATTTTTTTATGAGAATCCTCCTACTGACTGAGTTGAAAGCTTCTCTCCTGAACCTAAATTATGCCTCTGGCAGTTTAGCTTTAACTTCTCATTTCAGCTGATCACATAGGAGCTTCAATAATTTTCTGAACAAGGTGCATTTGAAGGCAATGTCCCTGTAGGCATTAGAATCATCAGTATTGTCCTTTCCATTATAGTCCCATTTTAACAGTAAACTTCCTGCAGTTGTGTGGAATTTTATTCTGTCTAAGACAGCCATTTAGAAGAGATGTTATGCTTCTATTATAATTGGTAAGGCAATTTTGATGTGTTCATTATAAGTTTGATCAGGACTGAAAGCATTTTATTTTTTGAGCTGCTAATGACTATCTTCCCTATTATGAACTATTAGATTCTAATCTGTATCTTTCTCCCTTTTGGTCTCAAAGGTATAGCTGAAGCTGCGCAAGGATGGGTATTCTTAATCTGTAGCACATTACTCAGGTGACTCTTTCAGACCTCTGTTGGAATGAATGAATAGTGTTTAATGCCTGTTTTTGCTACAGAGGCACCACAGGCGATGGACACTAATGATACACAAGATGAAATGATATATTGGGAAAGGATTTATTTTTAAGGAAGGAATCGTTCCAGGCCTAGGTTTAGGGTACCTCCCCAGCATTTGCCATTTATGAGGACTGAGGAAAACCTGGAAAAAACCTAAATCGGGGGGGAAGATCCTATCGGGATTTGAACCCCAGACCTCCCGCTCACAAGTCCAAGCCTTAACGACCTCGGCCACCTGTGGCGGTGAGACCTCTATTGGCATAATATGACAAATTAATATTACGAAATCACTCAAATTTTACTAATTTTGTTCCACTTACCTCCAAGCGGCTAGTGGGACCAGGCTGAAGATGGAGGCAAACGCCCTTGAAACATGTCCAAGTAAGTGTTACAAATTTAGTGAAATTTCAGTGATTTTGTAATATTAATTTGTCATATTATACTATATTTCACTGTGAAAATCCCCGATACAAAAAACTACTCTATTGGTATGTTTCTTGAATACCTTGACTGCCTCGGAATCAGTGCCTTAAGTGGGTACATCTCTATCAATCTAATTTCTTCCTATATCTGATACTGTTTCTTCTTATCTTTTATATTTAAGCTTTATAGCTCATTCATTGCTTTTCCCTGATTTCATCTTCAGCAGCGAAGAGTAATGCCAAACAGACGAGAAATTTTTCTTTTCGTTTCTTAGCTGACAGTTCATTGTTTGTGGAAATAAACAAAAAGAGCGTGTTTCATAAGTAACCATAGCACAAGTTAGAATGCAGCACACATTGTTGCAACTGCAGCAAAATGTTAATTGCAGTAGTTCTTTGGCTGATCTAAGATGGAGTTACTCGAGAGAATTTAATGCCATGACTTTTTATGATTATAAGTGCGGCCTGAGCCAACAAAAATGCCTGGAAAAATTGCAGACATCCTTTCCAGGTGTTGATGCTTCATATAAATACTCATTTGCAGAGTTCAAGCAGCACATGGGGTATCCTGCAACAGGAGTCACAATAAAACATTGTGTAGAAGTCATAGTGAAAACAATCTGCAAGTAATTTATAGAGAGATAGAGGTGCAGATGTCAGAAATCCTGAAACAAATACCTTTTTGTGAGGAAGCTTTGTTGTCACTGGGTACTCCAAATCTCACAGAAGAACAACAGGCAGCAAGAATGGTGCCAGGAAGTGGTTTGCTATTTTGACAGCAGTAGCTCTCGGTATATGCACAATATCTTAACAGATGACATAAGATGGATTTGCCAGTAGGACGGAGAATCAAAGAGGCAGTCAGCAACCTGAGTCTTCCAAATGATGACCCCCCAGTGAATGTTAAGTGATATCAAAGTGTAGACCAGAAGATGGTTGCCAGTGTCTTTTCAGCAAGTGACCATATTTCAACCATTCACTTCAATAACAAAAAACAGTCAATGCCAACTGTACACCACAGTTTGCCTCTCCTGTAGTTTTCAGAGCACTAACAGAAAGAAGACCAAATTCTGGGTTGCAAGATTATTGCTTCACTGCAACAATATCTCTGCACAAACACTAGGAAAAGAATAGAATTTCTGCAAGAATTGGGCATGACACTACTACCCATTATACAGTTCAGATCTGACTTGCTGTGACTTTTCCTGCTTTCAGCTGTCAAGGAAAAACTGAGGAGCCATCAGTTTGAGAGCCTGGAAGATGATGTGTCCTGTGAAAGGAGATGAGTGCCATCTCTAAAGAAGTATGGCATGGCTGCTTCCATAATTGTTTCCGGAGGATGTAACTTTGTATCAAGAGTGGGGAAGAGTCCTTAAAAATAAATGGAGTTAGTGAGCTATGGACTTCTATGTAGTAGAATTCCAAAAATTAAATATCTACCCTTATAATATCTTCTTAAGTCAAACCAAACTTACTTTTTTGGCTCCATTCGCTTGAGGTTTACTGAGGAATGTTTCGTGGATCCTTGTCCACATCCTCAGCTGTTAAACTCAGTCTAATCAGCAGCACACTTCACTGTGTCAGATTCCAAATTTAATTAATATTGAAATCTATCCTTATATTTATTGTTTCATTACCTGATGATAGAAATCAGTAAATATAATGAAAATATATAATTGAAGGTGTTTTGAATAGCTTTTGATTTAACAACTAGACAAGAAACTAAGGTAGCTACTACAGGTTGTTATAAAATAAGTTTGAGCAACAGGTTAATCCTGCTAGTTATATACTAATCGGTAGGTACACTATGTGAAAGACTGCAGTGAGTACATGTCATTAGATCATTTACTAATTATTCAGTTGCTGTTTTAAGGAATATGATAAATCAAAGTGGGGAATGATTAACCCATGGATGCTTCGATCTGTTTCGGGCCCTCTTCTTTTTCTGATGTATATAAATGATCTCCCCTTATCCATCCAAAATGTAGTTGTTCTATTTATAGAGGACACAAGCATAAATGAAAATAGCCTTAATGATTGTGCCATTAAACTGAATCAAGTTCTGAGTCCTTTGTGTGGCTCAAAACAGACATATTGTCTCTAAATCTACATAAAACAAATGTTATGAAATACATCTCCAAATCCCCTATTGCATATAGGATATTATAACAGTGTACTTTTGCAAACCAAAGATATTAAATTCCTTGATTTAATAATTGATAACCATCTGAATTGGAAAGATAGCATTGATCTAGCATTGCCTAAACTTAGCAATGCATGCTATGCAATAATTGCCTTTTTAAAGCTGGAGTTAGTTAAGACTTTAAGACCAGTTTATTATGCTTATTTCAACTCAATAATGAAATATGATTTTATATTTTGGGGAAACTCAGTTAAAAGTGAGCATATCTTCATATTACAGAAAAAAGCTACAAATAATCACTGGTACACATAGCAGACATTCATGCAGAAACCTCTTTAGACAATTTGAAATGTTAATCTTCCATGTGAATATATAATATCTCATAAACTTATAAGAAATACAATAACCAAGGAGTTAGTTGTATAGGATCCTGAATTAACAAGCACTCAAGGATTAAGTAAATATTGTAATATGTAGAAGTAATAAATATTCATTCATGTATGTGAAATAAAGAAAAATGTGTACAAACCCAAAATATACATGACAAGAATACCAGACAAAAAGTAAATCTACATAGACTGGTTTCAGCACTTTCCTGCCATTCAAAAAGGAGTGTATTACAAATGCAGTTTAATGCAAAATGCTCTTCCCTTTAACCTAAAAGTTTTAATAATCAATGGTAAATCCTTTAAATCTGCACTTAGAAAATACGTATGTAAAAAAGGCCTATTATTCTGTAAAGGAATATATGAATGTCAATATATTATGTGTTAAAAATGCTATAATAATTATATATCAATGCATATGTAAACATATATATATATATATATATATATATATATATATATATATAAATTAACAGTAATTATAATAGTAGAAAAGGATAAAACACTAAGAAAAAGTCACACTTGAGATCGTTATATTTCGAACTCATGAAGTCCTTCTGTGGCAAGAAGACAAGTGACACAGAAGGACTCCACGAGTTCAAAATATAGCGATCTCAAGTGTGACTTTTTCTTAGGGTTTTATCCTTTTCTACTATTATAATTACTGTTAATTTGTTACATTGTTACTTTATTTTTATTTTTCTTCTATATATATAGTAAAATTTGTGTGATTGAATGATTTGTCTGTTTCTGCTTCTCAGGTGGTTGAGTTGTTCTAGATAGGTGGTAACTATATATGCAGATGTACACAATATTTTTTCTAAATGTAGAATGTGGGCTATTGTTGTAATTGTAAATGACAAATTCTATGTTCTTAAGTCTCAGAGACTGCCTCATGAACTCACTGAATGCTCCAGGAACGGAACTTAAATAAACTGATAAGTTTCCTTTTCATTCAAATTATGTCCACAAACTCAAAGAATATCCACAATATAAAGGGCAGTTTTGACAAAAATATCAATTGTTTCTTAAATGACAAACTTAGTTTTTCTCTTATGATAATCACCAGGTGTCATAGATTGATAAAGAGTTCTTGGACTAACATGAGTATAATCTGCAAATAAATATTACAGTTAGTGAAACCATAGTATCATTATATTCTAATGACTAAATTCTACTTTATTTACAGATGACAGTTTTGCATCAGAGGATAACACTTTTTGGGGGGATACACCACAGCGGAAGCACTGCCTCTCCATTACTATTACTGGTGATGAAGTGAGCAAGCTGCTAAATGAATCATCAGCCACTGGTCTATTGCTTAGAGAGCATAATACATTTACCTCAGGTCAGGATAATTTATATGCAATAAAACCTGTCTTAAATAGAAATATTTTCAGATCTCATGACTTTAGGGCTTAAATATGTGTTTCCTAGATTAAACAGAAACAGATTAATGCACAATTGCAAATCAAAGAAATACATCAATCATCTTAGGCACCCTCTACATTCTAAAAAATTTTCTTTTCTCTAACTTGCAGCAGTTTTAAAAAAAAGGAAATTGATGGTTAATTAAATGTGTAATAGATGGAAGGAAGGATTTTGGAAAAAAGAAATTTGAATTGTTAGGTTTTTGAATATAATCTCAAGGGTAAATAATTCCTTCCTCTCCGATGATGGTTACCGCTGTCTTACAGTTTTGCCACAGCTGTTGAGACTTTGACGCTGGATACTTTTATGGCCCTGTGACCATAGGGGAAGGAGTATATGCAGATTAATAATGTTTTTTCATTATGGAAGATGGAACACAATTTATTGTGCTTACACCATTGTACATAAACTATTGCTCTTAACAAATGAAGAACGTCCACTTAATTCTTGCAAAACTATCGATTTCCACGAATTTATCAGAACTGAGGAAGTCCTTCCACTAATGTTGCTTCACTGAATACTGTTGCCAAACTGCGGGCCTCAAAATTGCAAGACTAAGTAAATATGGTCTGTGTGACTTTTTCGTGTAGTGGATGGCTTCTTCCCTATCTTTTCATCTCTATAGTTGCCAAATGTTTTTAGTACCTACCCCGCTTAAGAAAGGTTCTAACAAATTATCGGTAAACATCTGCTCCAGGATTCTTTACAAATATTGCTACAAAGGGCTACAGAAATTTCCAGGTCAGGTTTTATGACTAGGGTAGCTTTCTACGCCTTGGCAAGAAACTAACATTTTGGACACAATATTCAACACTTGTACAGAAAATGACATTACACGTGGCTATAATGAAGTTACATAAAATTATTTGTTACAATCAATCTAATTAAATGTAGGGGGTGGTAGCTCATAAATACTGCGTCAAACTTTTTCATTGTTTTGCAAGGATTTGAGATTTATTTTCTTTCTCTTTCGTAGTTTTTCTTGTTCTTGTTTTAAGAATTGTGTACTGTAATCAGTAATTCATGTTGATTGTTATCTCTACTCTTCAGGTTTCAGCATAATTACATGTCAATCACTTATAATTCTATCAGGTCATCAAGAAGTTGCTAGACAGAGATCTCACAAGGGAAGCAAATTGGTAGGCAGCATTGAATGTCATCATATGGTTATTCTATTCATTTAACCATAGCAATCCACACACTCTAATTCTTAGCAATGGTGGATGGTTTACCTGCTGCTAAAAACCAATTTTGAAGAAATGAATGAATGAATGTGAGAAATGTAGAAGTAGCAATTTTCTCCTGTGCAGCGCACATCACCAAGGTGTGAAGGAACTTTTGATGACATGTTACTTTTAACAATAATTCCCTGCCTACACTGAAATTCAACTTAACTTTTGACCCTTCCAGAAATTTAGCAGATCATGAAGGTGTTTAACATCAGAAAATGTATGAAATTCTGAAGAAAACTAAAATTTTGAAGCAGTGGAAAAAATTATGGTAGTGGAAAGAATTAAACAAAAACTTCAAAAGAAGATGTTAATGAAATAGTATGGGAAGAGTGTAAACTGCAAAAAATGCTTGAGTTCTGGGTAAATTATAAAAACTGAATGCAATGCATTTCCATCCATTGTAATGTTCACATGTGTTCAGTGATAATAATGTTATTAAATTAATAAGTATGATGTTTTAAAGTGTGTGAGAGAAATGCATGTCCTAGATTAATTAGTATTCCTTTATTTAATGGAAACCTGGCTTTAGCAAAAAAAAAAAAAAAATGTTTTCAACACTTGAGAATTTATATTTGATATATTGTAAGATTTAGTTGAACTACACACTCTTGAGAATTTGTTTAAGACAGTTTTACTGTAATATTGATGTACAGTTGGTTTTGTAACACTCATAATTCCTTATTTGGTTTTTTTTAAGAACATTTTGCACCCATCATCAGCAGAAGGCCAAATAGTAGAAGCATACTCTATAGGTTTTGCTGTATACACGTATGCAACTTTTTTGCTCTCTCAAAATGTGAACATACAAGGTCATACATAACACATGATTCATAGCATGAAAGTCATTTGAAGTTATTATTTTTTTATTTATCCTTCATATTACTTAACATAGTCTCCATCAAGACTATACATAGTTTCCAATTTTTTTATTCTGTCATCGAAAATTATTTCACAAACTCTGCAACTAAATGAAATAAAATATTCCAAAAATTTCTTCCCACTAGCCAAATTCATATACTGTTGCCGTTGCAAAGTGGGCTGGTAGATTATCTCATGAAAGAGTACTTTTTGTGTGCCTCTGTTGACAATTTTCCATCCTATAACCTTTAAATGGTCTTAACAATATGCATAATAATACTCATGTTATTGTTATCTTTTTCCAAGTAATCTACAAGGATTATTGGATAACCCAAAAAACAGTGTTGTTCACAATTCTAGCCATTTTTGTCACACACTATCACGTGGTCTTCTCAAAACCTCAAGATAAAAATATTGATTTGCTATTTCAGTTGTCTTAATTAATGGCCTGTTAAACTTTTTGGGTGTTTTTCTCATTTCTTATCATGGAGATCTGCAAATACATATTGCCATTTTTAATGAGAAAACCACCTGTAGACTTGTGATTTACACGAAGCTTCATCCTTGAAGACTTGCTAAAGAATAACAATGGTCTCAGTTGCTGTTTTCTCCATTAAAAATCGTTCCATGCATGTTCTTTGTTCCTCGTATCTTCCATCGCAAAAATCTCAGAATGTTACAAGTAAAATGCATGCAAAGTATCACCAAAGCTAAACCACTGCACACAGAATGTTGCTACTCATCATAATACATTCTCTGAGAATTAAGTTTTTTTATTTGAATAAAAAAAAATCTTTATTAAGTGTTAATCTTGTAACTTAAGATTGTCTGCGTGCTTCAAAGAGGTAATTACACAAATGCTTTCATGAGATGTAACTGACTTTGTAATTATATTGAAGTTAGATGAGAAGTATTGTGTATCATGCCATTATGTTACAAAATTATCAAAATGTAGAACAACTAGAAAGTAAACTACTATTATATAAATGAGTAGGCTCCCACATCTATTGTCAGTTATTAACATCTTTAGCTTCTAGTAATTTTGCAAGATGATAGAGCCATAGCCAGTGAAGAACTTAACATAACAATCAGCCTTCCAACTTTGCCCTTATAGGAAGCCAAAGAAGATACAAGCAGCACTTCTATTGAAAGTTAAATGCTAATTTCTGCTTTACTAAGTAATTTGTTTCCTTGAGGGTTTCCTGGATATCTACCATATTTGCACTGATGTCAAGAAGAAATACTTGTTGATTTAGTACTGGTTCTTATATTTTGTTCACAGTTACAGACAAGCTGTTTGTAGAGTTTTTGGAGTCATTGCAGACTCATGGAACTGAGCAACAAGTATTTGATATAGTGTCCGATTTCATCCAGACATGCACAGACACAATGGAACTCTTGAAATCAATGGAAGATAAAATAGCAGGCAGAGGTACAAATTATGCAGAGGTAAGGGATATATGATGCCATTAGTATTTGGTTTCCCAGAAATATGAAAAAGATATATATTGAACTCAGGTTCAGTTAATGACATTTATAACAGATTCTGAAGCAAAATAATATATTGTTGTATATACTGTATTGTAGAAGATTGAATGCATTGTTATGGATGTCATAGATATTATTAGTTTTAGCTTTTTTACTAATTATACTAATGTATAATACGAATAATAATACTAATAAATTAATGTATTTATCTTTCTCAACCTGATTTTCTTATTAAAATGCAGGAGGTTTGTAATAAGTGCCTATAACATAGAAAATGTTCTGGTATAGGAATAAGATAGAATAGAATTTCATGATCACGTTCTGTTTAAATAGACCACATATGTGGTCTAGTAGCATTTGCACGCACTAGTCTGGAGATCCTGGATTCGATTCCAGTCAAGTCAAGCTGTCTGGGTAAGATCTCTTTCAGAGTTTTTCCTTACTCTGAAAGGGTGAATGCCAGATAGCTTTAAACTGCCAAGAACTTTGAGGCCATTTGCAGCACCATTAAGCCATTTCATTCATCCCACAGGTTTAAGGACCCCACTTTGTAGCCTAACCATATTACCATTTCCACTGGAACAACGTAGCAGTTCACCATGGGTGTCCTGGCCTGCTGCAAAAACTGCCATGTCAGAAGTAAATGCCCACAAGTTCATGAAAACAATGTGCTGGTGTTTGGGGAGGAACTACAAATTTTATTTTAAAATAGAATTACATAAAATGTTATTGTTCATTCTGTTTATCTGAACAATAAATATTTGACATTTTGAAGCTAAGCATTCTTACAGAAGATACATTTTTCCAGTAAAGGATGTGGTTTGACTGAATTTAAAATTCAGATCACAAATAAATGTTTCAGTCATTTTAAATGGCCTACCATATTGACAGTTATTATCCACTTGTATCTCAGACACAATCCACTGGTTAATAAAACCATTGTTATAGAATGCAGAATAAATCTGCTTATCAATATAAATCTTAATTAGCTTGGTAAGTTATTGCTTATATTGGAAGGATGAGTTTAACTTTACAGTTTGTGTCTATAGAGGTATTAATATGCCCATATTCAATATAATAATGCTTAAATATTGACTGTTTTTCCATCGTTGAAACACAGCGGAAATTGTATTATAATATGGAGACTTTGGGACAAATGCACAGACGTGGTAATAATTTGAAGCACTAATTGAAAAAAATTACCATCAAAATTCTTGTCTAAAATGTATTTCAATCCAAATTATGACTATGGCATCATAGTTTTTTTTTTCCAGAACAACACGGGAACTGAAGGTACTTCTTAACTTTATAGGAATTATTTAGAGAAAAATCAGGTTAATATACTGGCTACCATAGTCAGCTGGCTTATCCCCCATTAAACTTTTGTCAGACAAACCTATGGGTGCAAGAAGAAAAGCTGTTGCACATTTGGAATAAAACTGAAAAAGTGCATGATTGTACTGGGAACAACACTGAGCTAAAATGTCATTCACTATTGTTTTTAGCACATACACTGATTTCCTCCATTAATTTACCTTCATTTGCTATAATTGTATAAGAAGTCAGAAAGTAAGATTTCCAACCTAGTTACTGCTGTTGTATGCTATTCCTAATTAAATACTTCCAAGTATTAAATAAGTGCATATGTTTTTTCTTCAGAAATGGTTTCTCAGCTCTTCATATCTGGACACCAAACTACACCCCTGTACATGAGCTTGATATTTTTGTTCTATACTTTGTTAACACAACAAATGTTTATTAATATTGTCACAAGTAGTTCATTTCAAAGTGATTGCAAAAAATTTATATCTAATTTCAGGTAACAGGTACAAAGAAATTGGGTGCAATTCTAAGCTTGACTGCTGACCATAATAAAAGCAGCCCCTCCCTTATATTTCTGCAAATGGTCTGGCAACAGTATGTTTGATCTACCTGTTTCTTTAACAATCACATACTAGGGCAATAAAACATGCATTGCAGTTTGAAGTTGATATTTTCAAGCATCCTATTTCATTAATTTCTAGCATGTTTTTCACTTTTTGCGGATATGGAAAAATCATGCTCCTTCTACAAAATAACCTCAGTTCTGAGTCTGACCAATAATAAAGACTTTTGGTAAACTTATGTAACCTCTATAAAATTTATAAAATAATTGGCTGTGATCAAGTTCTTCAAATTAAAGCAATCATTGTTTCATCGAGAAATGCACTTGGCATTTTCAAGGATGGTTAATATGATCAAGTTGACTCTACCAACTCCAGAACTCAACTGGAATTTGGCTAAAATTGTTCTCAATTTATCTGCCTCTGTTGTAATGGTAGGTGACCTAGATATTGCAATAGCAAAAATTTTAACATATAAAAGGTAAATTATACTAACTGATATTAATGTGAAATTATTATTGCTGCTTCAGTTTATCATGGTTCATATTATATTTATGTTAACAGCTGTGAGCTTCCCGGTAACACTGAGATGATGATACAGTATCACCAACTTCATGCAGAATTCTCCAATGACACCTTATAGTGGTTGCACCATAAATCTTCAGCCATTACTATTTCTGGACTAATTTTTATCTTGTATATTTTTCATGTCTTGTAAGAAACACAGTCACAGAACTGTAATAAGATTATTTAATTACCAATAGTAATTAATTTTCTCAGGAAATATAATTTTATTGAAGCAAAGAAAAGCTGAAAAGGTACCAATGGATGACTGTGTGACCAAGTGAAGAAGCTCTACACTTCATATCACAGATTTTAATGCATTACTCTTAGTCAGAAGGAATTAATTAAAGAGATTATTTTTGGTTCATGTAATTTATCTTTGTTAATAAGTTTCAGAAATTATTTTATTTTTTAACATAGAGAAAACATTCTGTCATAGTTTTGTAGAACTTAATTCACCCTTACTGCACTTTTGCACTTTAATTGCAGGTCATACTGATTTTTGGAGCTTAAAGCAATAAATGCTGCACTCTTTATCCAGTAAAACGAATTATTTGCTCTGTTGACATACTGTGGATTTTATTGGAACTTTAATCCCTATGCTAAACATTTTAATATAATCATTATAGTTTTTTTTTTACACTTTATTTCAGAGTCTGCATTGGTTGATGTTAGAGAGAAATACTTGGCGACTTGTCTATTGCCTATATCAGAATCGCATCAATTCTATGTTAATGGAGGCAAATGAAGAACTGTTGGCTGATGAGGCTATGGAGCTTGCTCTACCAAAGCTAAGTGAAAAGCAAATTGTTCAACAGCTCTACAAAGAAGATAATGTAATAAGAGAAGTATGTAAATGAAATGTCAAGCTGTAAAATAAAACTAAATGCCACTAAAGTTAAATAAATTGTACTTATGAAGCTGTAGACAATGGAGTGGTAAATGTTTCCAGAGTAAGTGCTCCAAAAACATGTCTTAGTTTTATCTAAGTAAGACAATCGACTCGCAACCGAGTATGCAGGCAAAAGCCTGTGAAACTTGTTTTGCATGGTTTTTTGTTTCGTGGATTTTCACATTGGAATATAGTATAATATAACAAATTATTATTACGAAATCACTCAAATTTCACTAATTTTGTTTTGCATAATTCAACAGTAAGTGGAGATAAGAGTATCAAATCAACTCATTAGATAGTTAAGAAAGAAGTAAGTGGAATTTAATGTAAACAAGTTGAATACATATGTGTAGCCCACTAGTTTTTGATATCATTATAAGGAGAAAAATAGCAAAAGTTTAGAGGTAGTGATGTTCAAAAACACTTTGCAAATGGATGCTTATGTATTTTTGATTTGAATACTGTGAAAAGATAGTTAATTAGCACAGTGTGGACTGGCCAAGAGTTTATGCATGTTTCACAGCAGAGTGAATGCACCAAATGCTCCCTCTCTAAGGAGCAATTTGCAGGGATAAATGAAATATTTAGACAATGTTAAATAAATAATTTGTCTCAATCTTGCTTGAATTTTATAGTAAATTTTCCATTTTCATTAATCACAGCTGTCATCAAAGAATGTTTTGGACACTCATTGTAACATAGTTTCTATTGTAAATTCTATCTAATCTAATAGTTTCTATTTTTTCATTAATCACTTTTCCTGTTAAAATTCGTATGCCATCCAGCAGGAAGGTTTACAAGGGCTTCAATCCTAGCTCAATATCTTAAAATGTATCTTCTACAAGGACTCTCTTTATAGAAAACATTTTAGTTTAAAATAGAGCCTATTTCTCACCTCCTTTTTAAACAAGTTGCAGGCATTCAACTTTGATGGTAGGAGGCAGTGCCATGACCAAGTGGTTAGATTGCTTGCCTCACACCAAGTTGGCCCAGGTTCAATCCCAGCAGTCATAAGTAGAAAATGCAGCAGACAAAGCAGCATCTGGGCAGATTTTCTCTGGATACTCCAGTTTTCCCTGCCGCTAGTTCTGTTGTTGCTCCTTCATCTAACCCCATTTTCACCTTTATCATCAATGTTGTCTGCTGATTCATTGGTGGGCACATTATAAATAAACTATGCTCCAACCCTGATCAGGATGGTTATATAAATTTCAGAAAACATCTGCAGAGTTATATACATATTTTCCTGACAGTATCATTACAACTAGCAAAAGCTCATATCTCCTACTGGCATACTATTGTACATAGTCATTCCAAATACCTTCCAATCATTTGCAAAGAGGAACAGGGAGTAAAAATTTGAATGGGAGACAATTGATGCATTCATTGTTATACATCCTCTCCATGACTATGAAACACCCATTAATGCTGGAGTGGTCTGCACTGTATATGGATAAATACTTTGTTTAAAATGACTGGAGTAATGAATATATGTATATTAATAAACATGATAAGCAGAAATCCAAAATGTAAGTAAAATATTATGTTTTGTGCATTGCCATAAACTGTCCCTATTTTTATTTAATGAGGAAGTGACTGGGCAAGTTTATCTATGCATGCGAATCATACATCAGTTATTTCTAACTTTAGTTTAAGGGTTCCCTATGTGGATAAGTTCCCCCCCCCTCCCCAGGAGAAGGGGATTTTTACCCAAGAAGCATGTATTTATTTTATTCATCAAATGTAGTGTTTTTTAAGATCTTATTTTGATATGTAAAGAAAAAAAGAATCCCCACAACAAACTTAGATTCATCAACAATTTTAAATAGTGAGAATTTTCACATTGAAATATGCAATAATTTTGTATTTTTTTTTATGAGGAAATACTCAAATTTAACTAGTTTTGTTCAGCTTAGTTGGACATGTATTGAAGGCTCTTGCTTTCATCATTGGCATGGTTCCACAATCATAGTCTTTGAAACATGTCCAAGTAAATAGAACAGAATTGGTGAAATTTGAGTAATTTCCTCATAAAAAATTGCATTATTTGGATTTTTCATTTTATTATAATTGAATAAACAAGATTATTTCCAGATTCCACTTAGGGAAAGATACATACTTTGTGTGTGATTAAACTCTGTCAAATTGGTACTACCTTAATGCACAAGCTGTAGGTAAAATAACATCAAAGTGAAATAAATTAGGAGGGGCAGAAAAACTCCTGAAATAATAATTGATGTCAATAAGGATTCAAATGAATACTATATGTTTTTATTTCTATTGCTTTTGCAGAACACAAGCTGCAAGTTATTTTTCATTTTTAGTTTTTGTGAATGTATGTATACATTTGTGTAAGTAACATTAATTTAGATGAGGGATAGATAAAATAATTTATGTTTAAAACTGTACAAACCAGCCTATGAGCAATAAACATTATGCAGATTGATTAATTGAGCTGAATTTTAGCCTGGCTGATGATGAGAACAAAATGTTCCGGAAATGTGTTCTATATATTATGACAAGTAAGTGAAGCATTAAGTGTGTAGTTCAACTAAATCATACAATAATATCAATTATATTATTATACAGGTTGAATCCAAACTCCACCGACAAACTTTCCAAAGTTGTTCAGGGATCTTTTCCGAGTGTTTTGATCTAAGGAATCCATGGTCTCTGGGGGCTCATTGCTGGGTAATTTCAGTGTTTTCATTTTGTAATAACTCAACCACCTATGTATCTGCTCACTGGAATATGATTGTTTCCAAATGAAACATAAAATTTGACTGCTGTAAAGCATAATGTTGTTTCCAAACAAAGTGCAATATTTGACTGTTGTAGAGCATGTTTACATCATGATTCACCACCAATTTATCAATACTCATCACCTCCTGACAATTACAATTATTTATTTTTAGGCATAGATGACCAAACATTACAAAAAATGACGTGAAAAAATCCAAATTACACTGTTTAAAGTAAATTTTAAAAATGTTGATCGCCATGATCATGACAAATTTCACAGCGATGCCTCATGAACTGTCGCACATGCTCTACCATCCCAGAGATTGGCACATATCATCAACATCTGCTACATTCCTACCGACCAGGTCCATATTAGTTCGACAGGAGTCATGTAGACTAAGCTCTTCATGTGACCCCAGAAGAAAAAATCCTTATGTTCCAGATCTGGTGATGGGCCAGCCATGGAACAGGACCACCACGATCAATCCATGTATTCCCAAACTGTTCATCCAGGTATTCCCAATATTCACTGCAAAATTTGCTAGCGCCCCATCACGTTGAAACCACATATGCCTGTGAATTATCAGAGCAGCACATCTTCCAGAAAATGTGGGAAGACATGTTGAATGAATGTTTTGTGGACTACTCCATTCAATCTGTAGAGTAGTACATAAGGCCCAACCACAGAATCATTAACAATATGAGCCTATACATTTACAGAGAATGCCTGCTGTTGAACATGCCTTCACTGGTAAACATTATCTCATCTGTATACAGTATCATAACAGGAAAATGTTATGTTGATTGTCTGCACATCGCTCTAAGAACCAATTAGCAAACTGCACTCAACATGAAAAGTCTGCTGGTTTTAATGCCTGGACCCTCTGCAGATGATATGGGTGTAATTGTTGCTCATGTGAAACCCTCAAAACAGTTGCTTGGCTTATATTCAATATACTACTCTCGTGCAATATATTACTGCTTGCAGGGTTGTCACACAGTGCATTTAAAACATCCTCTATAAGATCCAGCGTTTTGACATTCCTCTCACGGCCAGTATCTGGAATACTAACAGTAAAGGACCTGGTTTCTCAGTCACCTGTATACAGTTGCAAATATCATGTGATGAGCTTGCCATCACTGCAGAAACACATAGCGTCATTGTGCTGCTCTTCTATTGAGTGAAATCATAGATAAGGTGCATATTGGCTAATTCTGCATAAGTAAAGTTGTCTGTACCATATCACTAACAACGTACTAAAAAGTAATATAGTACAAGAAACAAAAGCTGAGACAGAATTGAGAGGAGTTCAAACCAATTGGCTGACTGGACAGATAACACACACTACTATGCTCTACTACAGCAGCGAATGGTTCTAGTTTGTTTGGAAACATCATATTCCGAGTAAACAAATACAAAGGTAGTTAAATTAAACAAAACAAAAGCAACGAAATTTACTTAAATTGAGCCACTGGAGACCATGCGTTTTTTATTTCAATACACTCAGAAAACATCACTGAACAACTTGTGAAAGTTTGTCAATGGATTCATCCTGTATATTAAAGTCCTAAACTTTTAACTATGTGAATACCAAATGGATAGATAAATAAAAAATGCTGCAGTATTTAAATTACTACTTTGAGTATATTGTACTGTAACTTCACTTCAATCATTTTTGCAATATACATATTTCAGTGTCAGCTGGTAATTGACTGGTTGGAGCAAAATGCTGCAGATCAACTTCAGGATGAAGCTAGCTTACAACATTTTACAGACAAAACTGTGGCTTGGGAAAACACTTTGCACCAACTCCAGGTTAGTAACTAATCTCATAAAATAGTGCAAATATTGATTAATTAACTTAAGTGAATAGCTGTATTTACGAAGCTGTAGACAATGGAGTAGTACACTAATGTATTCTAAGTAGTGTTAATGTAAGTGGAGTTAGTGTGAACATGTTGAATATATTAGTATGGGATAATTATAACTTATTTGTTATTTTGAATTATTGTTTTGGTGAAATAACTGTGACCCCACAGTATGCTAATTTTTTAAGAATTTGAACATAATATTGCAAAAAATTAATATGAAGGCTGATCAATAAAATCTGAAAATTTTTTTGGTTTTGTTTTATTTTATTTATTTATTCCTTTCTCTCTCCCGTCATCACATAGTAGAGTTATAGCAATCAAACAATTTTTATGAGAAAAATGGATCTCAAATGATTGGTGGAAAAAGTTGGAGGCGCTTATGCCCATGCATCTTATTATAACACAGCTTTGAACAAAAGATGATGCCAGTGGAAGTATGTGAGCATCAGCATTTGGTAGCCAGAGCATGGCGAGACATACTGAATTCCTTCATTACAAGTGATGACACTTGGCTTCATCATTACAATCCCAAAAGCTAACAGGCAAGCTCATTCTAGTTCTTTGACACCAAAGAAAGTCAAGGTTGATTGGTTGTCAGGAAAGTTTATGGTGATTTCGTTCTGTGACTGTAGTGGAATGGTTTATCAACATAAAGTTGATATAACAGTTAATGGCAAGTATTACAAGACAGTTTTGAGCTTTCTGGCGAACGAAAATGCCCTGAGCTGCATCCATCTGGTTGGCACCTTCACCATTAATTTTTTGTTGTTGGATACTGTCACTTGTCATAATATCTTGTCCTTTGCAAAATGTCTTTTTTTGAAAGTTATCTAGCCCTGTAACTCACTTTTCTAAATTTTGTGCTTTTCATGGAAACTTAAATACTGGTGCAACACCTTGTTGAACAGAAGAACATTTGAAAGTGTATGCACACTGCCTACACACAAGCCTCAACTGTCATTTCTTGAGCAGGTTGCTCTGTACTTTAGAGAGGAAAGTTTTTTTAAGAATATATACACATTAAATATAATTTTTCTACTGTTACTATGTAATGCTTGTGTTTATGAATTGAGAAACTATTTGTACCAGTAGCATCAAATAACATTTTAAATGCACTCGCACAGAAATACACAATAGCCAGCAAATATGGATTTGCTGGGCTATAAGAACTAAGTTTGCATATTAAAATAGTGACTATATAGTGGGCCTCTGCATCAGTAGTTTCATCAATACCGGTTCACACAAATTTCTTCCCTAATGCCATTCTGATGGAATCAGTGACCTAAAATAATTGCATGAGCACTTAACAAAATTTTAAAAAAGCATTACTTTCATTATTTAATATAAACAAACAAAACTACTCACTATTCATACAAACCCTGAAGATAACTGTTCCTGATAGTTCAGGGATATCTCTGTTGGTGTATTTTCAAAGAAATCCCTGAAAGTATTGTAATACAGGGACTACCAAGGTGCATTAATGGCCACCAATGCCTGGTTTCAGTCCTCAAAAGATCTTCCTTTTTATTTTTATATATGTGCACACATAGTAACTGAATAGAATAAGTTTGGAATAAGGGCTTGCTGCTTGATGTGTTTGACTGTCCATTTTTTTTGCATGATACCTGTGAGACAATTCTAATATATGACATTTAAATTAAAACTGTAAGTTTGGTTAACTGCAAATTCATTTTGGAACTAAAAATAATTCAATAAATGCTTATTCAAAAACACAACGTATAATGCTTCATTTATGTAATGTTAATAATTGGGATTTAATAGCTGCCTTTACTACCATGAACTTATCAGTAGCTTTGGTTTAAGAAACAATTGATGGTGTTGATAACTCTTTTACTTTAGTTAAACCCTTGGTTTTTTACTTTTTTTAAACATTGTAGTGCATTCTAAATGCTAGGAAAGATGAGGAATGGTCCTAGTTAAAGAAAAATTCCAACCCCAACTGGGAATCAAACCCATAAACTCTGGGGTTAGCAGCCAAAATACTGATCACTAGGCCACATAGGCAGTAAGCAGGGCTTTGTTTGGCATTGAACAGTATTTGACTGTCACAAGCAATACTAAATGGGATTATAAGTAAACCTTACCTATAAAATATTCTAGAAAAGATTATTTTCCATCTATAGAAAAATGCGGACATTTAAAGAAGAATGCCCAGGCAAAGGGTTTTGAGTACCTTGTATAGAGAATAACAATACATGGCATTAAATATAAAATTTAATTTCGTGTCGGAACCAATACAGTGAACCAACTAATATATTCTTAATTATCTAGTGATGCGATTGGATACTCTTATGCTCCACTTACTGTTGAACTAGTTTCGCTACTGAGGATGCAGGCAAAAGCCTGCGAAACTAGTTCAATAGTAAGTGGAGCATAAGAATATCAAATTGACTCACTAGATAATTAAGAAAATACGTGGTATGTATATCTTTCTCTGTATATCAGCCACCTTTGGGCACAGCACTTACAGCAGAACTAGGTACATTAATTTCTGTGAAATCCCAAAAGTCAAATACTTACCAACCCTTCACAAAGGTAGCAAAAATGGAATTACTGAAACTCCTTACAGAATATTCTTTAAATAGTCATACAAGAAATTTGCGCATATTGTAGAGAATAGAGCGTTGTTATATGCATAAACCATAGATGTCAAGAAAGTTAAATGATGACTTCATATCTGGAATCTGAGTCATGTCATATTTCATTAAAATTACTGCAATATTATCCTACAGAACTACAATACTAAAGTGATGAAGAGCTGGCAGGAGCAGTTAACTGAAGAAATGCTCCTGCCAGGAATGTGTAACTAAGTATTGTTAAGCCAAAATATTACCTCAAAACTAATATTGCAGAACTGGTGAATAGAATTTTTTTTTTTTTCAGAACCAAAAAGAAGGTATTCCTTATGGAAGCAGAAGAGCAATAGTTTCTGCAGTTGATCCTGATGCACCAATGAGACAGTCTAAACCTCTTCATGACATTGATATGGTAAGACCACCTTATTTTTATTCTTCCTACAAATAATAAGTTATTTTTTGTTGTTATTAAAATTGACATTACTGAACTATTTTGTCATGTCAGTTCATATTAAATTTAATTGTGGTTTTGTCAGCAAGTGGCTTGCATTTGGTGTTACTGAATGCTGTAATGTAAGTTGTATGCTAATTCTCTTTTAGCAAATTTCAAAGGAATGTAAGCTATTACGATTGTATTAATAGAATTCGTTTTGAATAATATTTCTAAATCACCATTGATCATACCCTAGGCACTGAGAAAGACAAGAAATTATAAAAATGTATGCATATATGTGTGTGTAGATACATATAGGGTGTTAATGAACTACACCAAAATAATTTCAGAGAGTGTAGAGTTGTCATATATAAGCAATTTGGGTAGAAAATGTATGGCTTCTCTGTTCAAATTTCGAAGCTATGGCTATAAGTTTTTAAAGCGCCAATACACCACTGGCTAATGAAGATGCCCTCGAAAGCATAACACATGATAACGGAGGGAAATTTCTGAATGAATCACTCTGATGCCATGGTTATGACTTTAGCTTTTGAGTAAGAGACGGTCATTTGATTTCGAATTCAAATCTAGTTTATCACTTTTAATGTCATTTTCTGACTAGGGCCTAATAATACAGCTTTTAGCTTATGTTTTATGTTGGCGATTCAATTTATAACTACAGCATGAATGTTCTGAATGTTCAAAATATCACTAGAAAGAGCACAAAATATTGAGTTCTATGTAATGGTAGCTTCTGAATCCAACCTCAGAAAAATAAATGTGTAGTTGTAACAAAATTGTGTTGCAAGCTACTTCAGATTGCCCCAGTTAAGGGAGGACATTCTTTCTTACCATGTTTCGAAGTGAGATTACTTTTGCCATTACTGGTGGTATTCACTGTGGTGTCCAGGGGCCTAGACTATTGCTATACATTGCAATTTCGACTGTAGAAGGCTGTGTCACAGCATAGAATCTCCTGGCAGATTTTTCAAGGGCCCTGATTGGTGGTGGGATGTCTAGAAGCAAGCCATGCTGCAGTAAACTAAATGTGCAAAAATCCATTATTGGGGCATGTGGTGACTTCACAAAGATTGATTTCAAGAATATCACATGGACACCAGTCTCAGGAACTTTCTGGTAGTTAGTAGGTAGAGGGCATTCTGATAGTGCGACTGGATGCCTCATTCATGTGGGTCCAAGCTTTTGAGATTCCTCAACATAAAACCAAAGAATCTCTTCATCAAAAATAGAGTCCATGATGTTCTGCTGGAAATAGGCAGCATTTACCTTGACATTATTTGCAACTCTGTGAGAATCCTGAATTGTTTTTGGGCACAATAACCTGGAACCACCATGAATGCCTTGGAGAACTTTTTTTTTTTTTTTAAAACAGATGAATTTACAGTGACCCTTTTGACTCATTGACAGCAGTAATTGGCATGGGGTAAGTTTGTATCACTCAAATACATCCAAACCTCATCCAGAGAAACCATCCGTTGCCATTTGTCACATCGGGTGCTGTTCATGAGTTTTCTGACATTGATAAAGTATTCATTGATATGCTGCTCTCTCAAGGCATGCCCATGTACTTTATGATGCCATTATAGCACCATATTTACATAAATTATGCAACATATCATGCTTTTGGATGTCATGTGTATTGGAGGATTTTTTTGACATGCTGTACTTCGGCTATATTTACTTTCTTTTTAATTTTTTCCACATTTTACAATAATTGATCAATTATAACCAGCATCAGAAAGTCCAACAATGCACCCTTGCCACAAATCTTCAATTTTAAATGCCATTTATCACCAACTCATGCACATGACTATACCTAATAACTCCAGATTCTCACAAATGATCTCATTAGGATCCACATATGTGTAAAAAGTAGCTGCACCAGTGAATCATTCAAGATCATTTTATCTGAGGTAACCCTCCTTCATTAGTTGCTCAATTCTGAAAACCATATATTCTAAAGCAAATCAAGAAAAGGGTTAAAATTTCAACTTGGGTATTCATTTTTTACACTAAACTCCATTCACTTACACAAAAGTAAGAAGCGTTTCGGGAGAATCTTTCCCATCTTCAGTTGCTGACAGAGTTTGGAGTAACAGCGGTTCAGTGAGCAACTGAAGATGGGAGAGATTCTCCCGAAATGCCTCTTACTTTTGTGTAAGTGAATGGAGTTTAGTATAAAAAATGAATACCCAAGTTGAGGTTATATTGGCACTCCATTGTCAACAGCTTCGTAAGTACAATATTTAGGGTTAAAATTATTGGTATAGTATGTAATAAAAATCACTTGGATATGGGGTCTGACTGAAAATTATCCAGCCAACCTCGATGACAAAGTGGACTCAGCACATGCAGTAAAATGACTTGAGTGAACTTGCATCTGTGTGACTTTTGCATTCTAAGAAATCATGTCCACCCATACTTAATATCTTGGCACCTGCAGGCCATCAGCTTTCCTACAGCCCAGATTTGGCATCCTGCAAATTATGTTGTTAGTCTTTAAGAGGGAAGAGATTTCAGATTATAATGTAGAAAGAACTGCTGGGATGAGTGTGAGTTCCTAAGTGAGAGCCTTCAAGGAAGCTAAGCTGCCAATACATTCTGTTAAGTAATCTACCCCATATTTTTAAATATTAAAGAGTTAGATATTCTGTAGGCAGATATAGCTCATATTGCAGACAAAGTTTACATTTTGTGTTATTTCTGGGTAATTTCCAGTAAAATTTCTAATCTGTAAGTACTGTAGAAATGCTCCAGAAGTAATGTTTATTAACTCAACTTTGTTTAATTTGCTTATAACAATGTGCTGTGACAAATGTATTATACTCATTTAAGTGCTTTGTTCAATGCAGCTCCCAGGTTCTCAGATTCATATAGCTATGACTCCTGAAGCTATAAACAGTGAAGTAGTAAAATAATTTTGGTTTATGGTTGGTTTGGTGACACCATACTTCATTTGCTTGGTTTTGAATTGGACATGTTTGAGGAACATTCACTCCCATCATCATCAGAAGAGCAAATGAAAGAAGGCGGTCAGAGAAATTTATCAAACATATCCATTGTTGTTGTCTCGAATGCCATTTTTATTTTTGGTATGTATTTTTTCCCATATCATTAGTTCCAAAGGGTTGCAAGTGTGTCTTAATAATTTTCTTTTTGTATTAATTTTGTGGTTTTCTGACCAAAAGTGGGCTGCCACTGCTAATTTCTCTATCTGTTTGTAACAAATATTTCTGAAATGTTCTTTGGTAATAATTTCCAAATTTCTTTTTGTTCGTCCAATATATACCTGATCACAGTCTTTGCAATCGATTTGGTAGATACCAGACTTCCTGCCAGGAGGTAAAAGATCTTTGCTGAAAGATTTTAATAAATTTTTAATACTGTAGATATATTTTGAGGAGCCATAATTGTGATGAAGTATACATTGGAAAAAAAGAAAAGAAATTTGGAAACATATCAGAAATATCCGTTTCAAACAAATAGAGAAATTGGCAGTAGCAATCCACTTTTGGTCAGAAATAATGAAATTGAGGACAAAAACAAAATTAATGAAACACACTTGCACCCTTTGGAACTAACAACATAGGAAAAAATTTACATAATGAAAATTGAAAACCGCACTATGAGCTTTGAAAACCCACATTGGATATGTTCCATAAATTTTTCCATCCGCCTGTAGAGTATTCTTCCATCATTTGGTAGTGTGCTGATATTAGAGTGAATGTTCCCAAAATATGTCCAATTAAAAACCAAATAAGTGAATTGTGTCATCAAACCAACTCTATATTAACATTATTCATAATATCTGTTTAGTGTTGACAATGGGCTGGCATTTTGCTCAAACCTCATCTGATTTAAAAAGCCCACCAAATTGTACAAAATTATAACAACTGAAGCATTTAGTATACAATTTATTATTTGGCATATATTGTTGATCCACAGGAAGATGAAGGTCGGTTAATAAAAGAAGTATTTTTAAAGATTCGATGTGGAGGCCTAGAGCAAGCTCAACTGTTGTGTAAACATACAGGACAGGAATGGAGAGCAGCAACTCTTGAAGGCTGGCGACTTTATCATGATCCAAACTATGACAACATTTCTGAAGATGGTGAAAAACAGCCAGTAGAAGGTAACCCAAATAGGTAAACAAATTCATTTAAGAACTTTCGAAAAAAAGAAATTTTTAAAAAATTCTGTTGGAACTCGCATAGTGAAGCTTGTTAAATGTAAATTCTATCTAATCTGTCGTCTAACACACTCTTATGCTTCACTTACTTTTAAATATGGTGAGACCAGTTTCCAATAGACATCCTCTCCATCTTCAACCAACTTGACGACTGGTAGGAGACACTAACATCTATGTCCTCTGCCTTGGTGGTGTTTTTTATAAACTGGAAATTTGTATTACATTCTCCTGTAATGTCAAAATTCATAAGATGATCCCTATGTTTATGAATGTAAATCTTCTCCCATGTGTCCAATTCTGTAAATCCATGTGCTTCTTTAAGTAACTTTATTCCTCTTTTTATGTCGTGATTATCTCTCCAAAAATGATGTGCCACTGCTGACCTATCTATCTGTTTGTACTTAATGCTCCTGAGATGTTTCTATGTTCCTTTTGGTTTTTCCAACATATATCTTATCACATTCTTTAAAGTTATTTTGTAGATGCCTGACTTTTTCTCCTGTGGAATGTTATTAAAAGTATTGTCACTAAAGCATTTTTTACATTGTATCCTTTCTATAGATTCTAAATTTAGGTTGAACCCATTTGATTTCATATAGCACATGTGTGAGGATACTCGCACAGATAACTAAATGAAATCAAATGGGTTCAACCCCATAGCTCACAAGCTCACAAGCACACAATTTTCAATAGCTTAACATATAGATTGGGCAAATTTATCAATCAGTAAAGAGGAGTACAAAAAAGAATTTGAGAGGATACAGGACATTGCTATTATAAATGGTTTTAACAAAAATTTAGTAAACAAAAAACTTAATAGATTCCTAAAGAAGAAATTGATCAAGAATACCACCACACTATTTACTGAAAAAGAGAGACCAGTTTTTTTTTCATTTTTACTCAGAAATGAAACTTCAGAAATTTTCAAAATTTCTAAACACAGCTGCGATCTTAATTTTGCAGATTTTTTTAGACATGAGGCAGGTGTAACATTAGCAATAACTATACAACATTCTTATCCTCTTATATACATAAAGAAGAAAAATTTTACATATTATTATACTGCTGTATTATACTGCATGAATCTCTCTATTCTTTAATATCCATAAGGTAATCAATTAATTGAAGTTATTATGACATTTACTTTCAGAGACATCTGGAAATTAATGGCTTGGCAGATAGCAGAAGACAAAAAAATACCAATTTATGCACGAGCAACATTTGGGGCTTTTTGTGGCCACCTAGGGGTCCTTACTGCTATTAGTCATTCCTGGGATGATCTTCTATGGGCTTACCTGCGGGTTTTAGTTGACATTCGTGTGGAACATGAAATAAGAGCAAAATCTACACGGAAATATGTTGACTTGCCAGATACTTATTGGCAGAATCAGTAAGTAATTTTCTGGATTGTTTACAGTGTAGTAATTTTAAATTTTAGCTCAGAAAAATACTGCTGCAAGAGTTCTAAAAATGTTTATATGGTTGTTAAATTGATTAGAAGAAATTCTATAGTTAGTATAAATTAAAGTATTTGCATCTTTAAAAAACATAAAGTTACTGCATAAGTAAAATTAGTGTCATCTGTATTGGAATTCAAAGTATGTTACATGTTATCCTGTGCATTAATGAAACTATGAAATAATCCATTCTCCAGAAACATAGCATTTTCTTATTGCTCATTTTTTCTCGTTTTATTTGATCATTTGTGTACATAATACAAGGATACATAAAATTTGAAAATGTATATACTTATGTAATGTTTCACTTAGTTTAACAAGTGAGTTCTAAGCTTTAAAACACTTTTTCTGTTGAATAATTTGTTATGACTTTTGATGTTGCTATTGTTTGATTTATGTTCTTTATTTATTTTGTTTGCCTAGTATACAATTCTTTTCCAATGTTTCTTGAGTCTCTTATATTTAGCGTTACCCTAAGTATAGATCTAAAGTAACCTTTGTTATTCATATTTCTGTTCTGGGTCCTATGCAAATTTGATACTTTTCAGTGGCCCCAATTGAGGTATCTTTCTCATCAATCACTCTTTAATGACATTATTTGCCCAGGAGAGAATGAGAGCATCTCTCTACCCATAGGCTCCAGTAAACTGTGGAAAGCTCCCATCTTCGAGGATCTCAAATGCCTCTACAATTACCTCTTGAAATGTACAATTTGATCCTCTGAGAGTTTAATATTGGGAAAATTGGCAGGGATCACTCCTACCTTAAAGCTGGTTAGTGATTCTCTGTAGATTTCTTTGGTTGAGGTGGAAGCTTTTTCCTCTTCCATACCCTTACCTTGTTTGCTATTTTTGATAACTCCAGAGTGAAGGGGGTGGACCCTCAGATTTTAGGTTTTAGTTTTAGATTTGCCTTTCTTTCATTTCTTAGTATCCCAGGCAATGCCTTTCTCCTTAAGTTTAGCTTTTAGGACTTGTTTTCTTTGCTCCCCAGAAGGTCTTTTATGTTGAATGTTAAGCATGTCCATTTTTTCTAAGTCATCTTCCAGACCTGAAATAGGACTCTTAGATTCTTTTCCTCAATCAAGGTTAACATGTCACCCTCAGAAGAAATGGTACCCAATTCCATATCTGAGGTTTGCTCTAAAAGAGCTTCCTCATCAAGGGAAGTGGTTACTATTGCTGAGAGCTCACCAGTGTGATCCTCAGAAATAGGTTGTTGTGGTTATTAGTGGTTTCCATTTGGTCCTACAGAAGCTAGAGATTTATAAGGTCCACCCAGGCAGAGCCCAACATACTCTGGTATTCATGGGGGTGCACAACTTCTAAATAACACATCAGAAAACAGATTGTTTAACAAAACATTTTTCATTATGAGATCTATCTCCCCTCTGAACATGTTGCAGAGATGCTGATTCATCCTGCATAATTGTATGCTGTCCTTTCAATTCACATTTTCAAAGAGTGCTTCCAAAACACCCACACAATACAATTCCCTTAAAGTATCACCATAACGAAGAGATTCAGTAATACATCCAACTAACCGAAGTCTGCATCAGTCAAAATTTCTTCAGGTTCAATGGTGAATTTCACAACCAAGAAGCAGATTTAGCTATGGAGAATATCCATCATCACATTTTTTGACTGATTTGTATATGATTAGTTTAGAAATGCACATCAGAAATGATTTCCATAAATGTTTAAAGTCTGGCACAGATATGTCGATAATATCTTTCGAATGGTTAATAAGAAACACTTGGATGATGCTTTGAAATTGTTAAACCTACAAGATAGGGAAATTAAATTCACTTCTGAAACTGAACAAGACAACATGATTCCTTTCCTTGATGTATAAAGATATAAAGATAATAAATTGAAATTTGGAATATACAGAAAGATACACAGACTGAAAATTACATAAAGGCCAGTGGCTTCAATCCACAGCACACAAACATGCAGTTCTCAACAGCTTAACACACAGACTCATTAACATACCAATGAATGAGTTTGAATACAGCTAAAAGTACTCTCACATAATACAAATGGCAAAAACCGATGGATATGGCCAAGAAATTTAGACAAGAAAATCAAGAAATTCAAACAAGAGAAGAGGTTAAAACAATTACAACATTGTCAGAAAAAAAGTAACAAACATTCACAAGAAATTTACTTATCCTTGGGCCACCAAAAAATTCCGGAAAATACTCAAGAGATTTTGGAATTACTTTGTCTCCAGTGAACAAATTCAGCCTAAATAGTCTGCTCAATTCCAGTGACAATGACAGAACATGTAATGAAAAGAAACCAGAAATATATAAAATCAAATGTTCAGAATGCAACAAAGTATATATTGGCAAAACAATAAGAAGCATTGGAATCGGACTAAAGGAACACTGGAGAAACATCAGGTACAATCAGATAGATAAATCAGCATTTGCACATCACTTTCTGGAGAGATAAACGTGATATGAATGGAAGTAAAATTATTGAAATTTGTAGATAGACCCTTGGAGCTGGGAATATGGAAAAAAAAATTATAAAAAATATGAAGATAAGGTTATGATTTTCGAGATCACAACAAAATACAAAGTAATGCAAAAGTTCATAAAATGTTCACCAAGTATCCAACCAACAACAAATCTGGAAGTCGACTCACAGCTGATGATGCGGGCAAAAGCCTGTGAAACATTTTCTGTATAATTCAATGGTAAATGGAACGTTAGAGTATTAAATCTTATCACCATAATTTTATTTATGTTCATTTCCTTTATTTTCTGATTTATGGAAAGAGCCTATGACTAAAAGAGATATTAAAAAATATAATGGAAAGTTAGGAGTTTGGGAAATGGAACCTTTTTGAGGGATTTGCTCTGAGTCCCTCAGAATAATTTATATCTAAGAAAATGTGTCATTTATTATGAACTTAAAACTATCAATCCTCATTATAAACTATACTATTTCAAGTTAAACTTTAATCACTAAATGTTTTCCTGTTCTAAAGAATTGTATATAGCAGTCTTTAGATGTCAATAAGATCAATGCGGCTATAAAACACATTTACCACACTTTCCTATATGTTGGACACATTTTACTCGTTTCCAATATTTTAAACACTCCAGAACAATGTTGTGCTTTCTTTTTTGACCCAAAGTGCACATTTTCCTATGTGCAGCCGTCGTATTCCTGCATGCTACTTCTTCGTGCGAATGCAACATAGTCCAGCTTGCAATTTCTGCCACTAGAGGACACAACATAGGTTCTGCTGTAGTTATAGCAGAATTGCCAACATTACACCAATTTATGTGCTAACTTCATACCACACAATCTGCTATCAATTTATACTTAGAAAAGAAGGCCATCAGGCCATAGCTCACTGCAGCAAACTCTGGGTTCACAGTTTCTAGGATTCACCAGAGGTTAGGCTAAGGTTAATGTGTTTTTATATGAATTAATTACAAATTCTATTTTTTCCCAAGGTCCACTAAAATTCCACTAGAATCCCAGTTATGTTGCCTATTCTTATATCTGCACTAGTAGGAGGAGCATGTGATTGTATGAGTGATGAACTGCTTTGGCCATAGGGAGGAGGTTTATAGCTAGTAGTTCCCAGACCAAAAAGCAGTGCTTCAGCAACACATTTATAACTATGAGATTATACTAATTTTAGCTTTCTACCTGCAATATGTTATTCCATAATTGTTCCTTATTATAAAACAGAGTTTTTCAGGTATGTTTCAACTTAATTTTATCACTTTTTACCCCTCATTGATCTTATTGCACAGGAACCTTTTAGACTATTATAAATATGAAGCGTAACATGTTGCAGAAATGTTCTTAAGTGTATTATGTTATACTTGCTATGTTCCAACCAAATAATAGTCATTTATTCTGTTTTACCTTCATGTTATTTTATTAATACCATTTTTACATTTCTCTCCTGTGCCATAAGTACATAAGAAATAATCTATGAATAATTGTTCGATATAGATGAAAAGAGAATTTTCATGAAATTTTAAAGTGAACTAAGTATTACATTCATTCTTGGCTGTTAAATCACTGAAGAACAATGAAATAATGGTGCAAATGAGACCAGAAACAATTGCTGTCTTTAGCTCCTTGGTTTCTTAAGTTTGAGAAAATTCTGAAAAAAAAGCCCACCTTGGTCCTATGAAAATCGAACTCATGCTTGCCAATCAACAAAGCAATAGCTTATTTGTTGAGCTGTGAAATTAGACAGAAATGGACATTATATTTTTCAGGGAAAAAGGACTACCACTTCCTTAAACCATAGTTGTTTTCATGATTAGAAAACTATTACTTGAGGTGTATACTAGTTTGTTTGTAGCTCAAAATATTAATTTTTATAATATGCAGCTCATCATCATTGGGATGCCTTTATATATCTAGTTAGTTCCATGTATTTTAACAGTAATATCTTAAGTGTTTCTTTAACTGAGCACACTTATTTTTCTTGCAGAATGGAATTAGAAGAAACATTTGCAGCAATTGCATCAAGTAAAGATCCCTACATACGCCATGATTCTGGAAAAATGATGCATAAAGTTCAAGAATTGTTGATTCTTGATGAAGTGAACACTTTAATGGATAAGATGGAAAAATGGATTCAAGAGGAGGATAAAACACCACATATGCTCCGATTCCTGTCACATCTTGTTCTTTTCCTCCGACTTATTGGCTGTCTGGAAAAAGAAGATATTGGAAACATGGTGCTACAGAGCTATGTTAAGGTAGAGATTTACTTAAATTTGACACAAATATTGAAAACATTTTTTCTTAATTAGCTAGTGAGTCAATTTAATACTCTTATGCTCCATTAACCATGAATTACACAGAACATGTTTCACAGGCTTTTGCCTGCATCATCAGCTATGAAACTTGTATATAATTCAATGGTAAGTGGGGCATAAGAGTATTAAATTGACTCACTAACTAGTTAAGAGTATATTCGTTGCTTCAATGTATTAGTTCCGGCATAAAATTAATTTTAAATTTAACATATTTTTTTCTTTATTTTTTATATATTAAAGATGAAAGATATTCAAGAGTGATATTTTGTCTCTGATCCTTGTTACAATTAGTAAGTTACCTGTAAGAGTTATAAAACATTTTTTTTTTGTCTAATTCTGATGGTCATACTGAATATTAAACAATACATGTAGATTTTTAAATGAGGGGTTTCTCACTCTTCAGTAATTTACAAAAACCCAATTGTTGGACATTCATAGTCATAAAGGAAATTTAGTTCCACTTTTGAAAGTTTTAAAATTTGATTTAGAGTTATTGAAACTTCATGATTTTTTAAACATAGTTATGTAAAATGAATATTTACTCTTTCCTTCCACTCCTCCTCCCCCCTTTTAATCCATAATAACTTTAGTTTTAAAAAGTGGGAATTTTAACAGTGAAATATAGTCTAATACTATAACCCTTTACGAGGAAATTAATAAATTTCACTTTGTTCCACTTGCTTGAACATGTTTGAAAGGCTGTTGCCTTCATCATCAGAATAGGTCCTCTGTCAGCTTCCCAATGTGGTATTAAGATTTTGTTCTGTAAATTTTACAAATATAGTTATTTTGAAGATCAAAATTAATTATCAAATATTAATATATTTTCCCCATACTGTTAATTCTATGGGTTTTGGAAGAGCTTTTAAGAGTTGTGGTTCATTTTAGAATTTGTGTTTTTGGGGGGGAGGGGGGCCAGAAAAGGTATGCTATCGCTGATTTCTCCATGTGTTTTTGTTTTATATTTGTCATGTGTTCTGTAAACCTTAGGGTAATGTTTCTTTTCATTTTGCCTATTTATTCTTACTGCAATCTTTGCAACTGATTTCATAAATGCCAAATTGTTTTCCTGTCAAAGTTTTGTCTTTTGTGTTTTAAAGGGTTTTTAAACTGCATTTATTTACTGGAGCCAAATAATGTTTGCATCTTTAAAGATCTAATGGAATTTTTGATGTGCCAATGGATGGAATGTGAATTTCTTGTGTATATATAATTTCTTTGTAGCCTTTTAGTGTGGTGATATCTTTTATTAGTTTTTGTTTTTTGAATTTTTCTATTTTCTTGTTGACCAGATCTGTTGTATAGCATTTTTCTGTGCTATAACTGTAATTTTTTGGTTGTTAGATTTGTTATAGATTTGAAAAGTTCAGGATTTTCACAGTTAAATATAGCATCATTAGTTCTGACAATGAAGGAAATTTGCCTTTGAAACAGTCCAAGTGGAACAAAACTAGTGAAATTTCAATTATTTCGTTATAAGTTAGATTTGTGTTCTATTTTGCTTATTGATAGATTTGTTAATCTGAATATCAGGTTGTTGATTGTTGTGAGTTTATGTTCTTTTGGGTTATGGCTATTGCTTTTGATGTAATTATCTGTATGGGTATTTTTTCTGAATATGTCAAATTCCAGTTCATTCCATTTTTTGTGATTTTTATATCCAGAAAGGGAAGAATTTTGTTTTCTATTTCCATTGTGAATGTGACAGGGGTGTCTTGTAGGTTGAGTAGTTATATCGCATCCTCTTTCCATTTTTCATGTACTATTCTACATAATGGTACCAACATTATTTGTATATATGTGGAAAAGCATCAACAATTTTGTTTCTAAGAAATTCATGTACACTGCCTAGAATGGTAAGAATGGATTTTCCATTGCTAGACCTTTCTATTGCTAGTATAGATATTGCCTCTGAATGTGAAGTAGGTTTGATTAATGCAAATTTTGATGAGATTTAGATATTGTTCTATTACTTCTCCTGATAGATTAATTGAGTTTAGTTGTTTCTTTAGAATAATTAGTAGTTTTTCTTTAGGAATGCTCAGAAACAGAGACACCACATAAGAAATTAGGAAATCCCTGTTTTCTAATTTGACGTTTCTGATTCTCTCTATTAATTCTGATGAGTGTTTTATGCTTTGCTTTTGTATTTCAGTAAAGTCCTAAATTTTTTAAAGGTAATGGCAAAGAGCTCAATGGATGATGTTTGGAACATTTGCATATAAAATGCCCTCAGCATGGTGGTTGCCACAATTGTTAACATTGATCAGAAATGCATCCAAATGAACATTTCTCAGGAGTTATTGAACATGTCTAAACACAATTCAGCTTAGTTTCTGCGATGTTACATTACTATTTGTGATACATAAGAGTCATTAATATGCACCAGAGATGAGACACAATTCAAACTATGGGTGCATAATGATGAAAGTGCTATAAGAAAACCAAATGTGTTCAATCAGTGAGAAAAGTGATAGCCACTGTTTTCTAGGATGCTCCAAGTGTTGTTCTTACAGACAATGTAGAAAAAGGCAAAACCATCAATGGAAAGCATTATGCAGAATCACTGGAATAATTGAAGGATGCTATTAAGGCCAGTTATCCATATTTGTCAGAGAAAAGTATTTTTCCACCATAATAATGCATCATTCTCACTTCTTCAATTGCAGTCACAAAGTTGCATGAATTGCATTTCAGACTGCTGCCACATGCCCAATACTCCTCCCATTGACTTTTTCCTCTTCTCAAATCTGAAGGAATGTCTTGCTGGACTAAGAGTTACCTGAATTATACAGGCCCAAACAGACATGCAGAATTAGCAAAATTGTACATTAATGAAGTTATAAAGAAGTTAGAATATTGTTGGTATAAGTGTTTTGAGTTAAAGGTATCTATGTTATAATAAAAAGTAAAAAAATGTTAAGTTTTCTTATTCTGAATGCTTTTAGGATTTGCTGTTAGCAAGAACGCATTCATCTTGCACCTTCCTCATATGCAATTTTTCATGTAAAATATAACGTGTAGGTTCCTTTCAAATGCCTATAGCCTCAACAATTTCGCATATTTTAACTTAGCAGTTATCTAATAGTATAACATCATATATTTAGTCAATGAATTCAGCTGCTGTTGCACTTTTTGCACAGTTTCAATTGGGCCATCCCCTTGCCCAAGTTTAAATTCAGCAACCCATTTTTTAATCATTTTAAATGGAAAAGAATCCCCATAAACTTTAATAGATTTAATATAAATTACCTCAGGCATTATTGCATAGAACTTCATCACTGCATGATATTTAATTTTATTCATTTTAAATGAATGCTTAAGACAGATGTACTGACATAAAAACACTCATCTTGCCCAATGCATGGCTATGTATGTCAATCCTGAGAACTTTTCAGACCTCCAGCATAAAATACATTTGAATAGGAAAGTTGCACATTATATTATAACTCAGATTGTTGTTGTTGCATCTTCCCTAAATAAGATTTCCCTTTGAATGTAAGTGAAGCAAGTTTATCACCTAATGATAGTTACCAATAAATTAAATTAATTGTTAATTGCTCTTAACAGTTGATATTAATTATTCTTTAAAGTCTGTTGTTATTCCACCTCATTCTTTTAACTAGGAAACCTGATGAAATTTTTGTCCAATAGCTTTTGATGACAATGCAAGATCCTCAGTTGGTGGCACATTATGTTGCAACATTGCCTCAAGAGGATCAAGTGATGTTGTATGCTGATTTCTTAGCAAGTATCACAGAGGCCAGTGAAAGAGAAAAGGCACTTGTTGCAGCAGAAGATGCTGACTTAGATGCAGAAAAAATAACAAAGACTGTTGTGGAAAATATTCGGTTAGTTTTTTTACATTTTTGCAGTATATTTCTTTATACCAATTTGAATTTTATTGTATAAAATATTTTATTGCTTTCATTTTCTTGTTTCCGAGAATATTTTTCAAAAGCAATATGAAAAGCAATTTCACAAATAGCACTAGCTTTATAAAATTGCAGCAGACGGCATAAGCATGTACCCAACAAATAGTTGATAGTTTTATTATTTAAATTATACTTAGGAAGACAGTGCAGTATTATATATTCTATTAGAATTTATTAAACATGTTAGAACAAACTCCACTTACAAATATAAAATTAGAACTTGTTTGGGGGCAGTCATTCCCATCATCAGCTGTTGATCAACTATTTGATGCATGTCAACTTGTTCTAATGTTGTAGGCAGAGTAAGTTTTAACATATTTAATGAATCCTAATAAAATAGAATTAATGGTTTGCCATTGTTTATATAAATTCTCTTGTTTATATTTAAGGAGAAACATTATATAGCTAAACACAAAAAATATATACAAAAAAAAAGTGTTTTCTTAATGATTATTTTAATAATCAATGATCTCTCCATGTATTTCTTTTAACACTTGATGATATGTATTCATTTCTATCCCATACTTTGTCTCCACTACTACATTTCCAATTCTTCCACTTTTTTAGCAAAATGTTAGCTCACAAACATTAATAAAATACTACAACCATAAGATTTTATAATTTTTTTTTTCTTATGCCAAGGTATTTCTAATAAATAATGTTTTCTTTACCCTGTACATCTTTTAACAAATGGCAATTCATTTTATATGGGTTGTTCAATAAAAAATGATCATTAATTTTTACAGGCATAAATTTCTTGTTATAAAATTTAGCTTTACTATATTTTGTTAGTTTCATGCACATGTACGAATGGTACTAGTTTCATTGTTGTCACTTGTCTGGGAGGAGGCAGTTGACCAGGAAACTTCTGAATGAATTCCACAAATACAACATATACTGATTCATATTTAAAATAATATTAATACACAAAAATGCATTGCCCTAGTCAGCTGTCCATGAATGTATATTGCCATGAGACTAGCAGGAAAGGGACTCAGAAAATTACTTCAAAGACACGAGAAAGGGATGGGGAAGTGGAGATGAAATATGGTAGCTGCCAACTGCAGTATGCCAATTACACAAGGGCATAAAACACTATATAAACCAACAGGATTTATAATTAAAGTTCTATATTTAGAAACTTATTTTATATCCCATTAATATAAAATTTATGTAAAATGTAGTGGTATACACATTTAGTGGTCATTTTTCATGAAATATTGGAACTGAAGCACAATGTATAGCATTTCTACCCATCTGGCCTAATTGTCTTGATACTGCAAAAGTGCATTACTAGTCCTAAACTTACCAACTCATTTTTTTTTTTTTTACACTAAACTTCATTTACTTACATAAAATGTGTTTCAGGAGAACCTCTCCCATCTTAGTTGCTCACTGAACCACTGTTACTAGAAACGATGGGTAGATACCCAGATGTTCCTGTGTTGGCATCTGTTGGCTGAAGTAGGAAATTGCTGAGTTCATCCTAGAAGGAAACTCAAAGTTCATTAGGTTTTCTTTATTTTTTAACATGAACAATTTTTCCCAAGTGGATAACTCTATTCATCAGTTTAATTTCCGGTTTTATTTCAAGATTTTTGATCCAAAAGTCAGCTGCTACTGCTGATTTATTCACCTGCTTAAGCCAAATAGTTCTTTCCTCCAAATTTCTAAATTTCTCTTCAATATGCATTACTAGTACTATGTTATATAACTAATAGGTCATTTGTGTTATAGTAGTATGAAATAATGTTTCCCATATTTTTTTCCTTTCAAACCTGGCACTGCAACATATTGTTCTATGTATCAGATGGTCATTAGATGTCTCTAGCTCACCATACCAAGTGGCAATGTGTTCAGTACATAAATACTGTGCAGTAGCATTTCAAAATGGTGAATGTATCAGATATATGTAAAACAAAGAGTTTTGATAGAATTCCTTTAAGCAGAAGAAATTAGTCCAATTCAGACTGATACTCAATTCAAAATTATCACAGTGGCAATACTCACATTAGTATGGTCAGAAGCTGGGCACATCATCATTATTAACATTTCATGCAGGGATTATTCCATCTTTGACGAGGGTGAACAATGTCTCTTTTTCTCTGTGGTATAAACAGCAAAGTCTGGTAAGGTAATTTGCATTGTGGCATTCTTTTCAGATGTTCCACCCAACATATTATGTAGCCATATTCATTAAGAGGTTGGTATTATGTGACACTACACTTTATTAACTGACTAATTTATCAGAACATGTTTCAGGAGTTTTTGCTCTCATCTTCAGCTGAGAAGCGGCTAACACTGGCAGGTGATGTGATCTCTGGCAGATCCAATATACAGTGACACCGGAAGTTCATTGGTGAAAAGTCCAAATTCATAACACGATGCTTATTTCCTAACCTAATATGTTAATCATGCTTACACTAACTCCACATGCCACATGAATGGCTGAGGTTGTTAAGACACTGACTCGTGACCCAGAGGTCTGGGCCTGCCAGGACCATCCTCTCTGACTGAGATTTTTTCCAGATTTTCCTCAGTCCTCATAAATGACAAATACTGGGGATGTACCCTTAAACTTAGGCCTTTTCTTTTATATAAAAATCCTTTTTCAGTTTGTCATTTCATCGTATATCTTAATGTCCACTGCCTGTGATGCCTAAGTAGTCAGGCATTAAACACTATTTAAAAAAAAATAAATAAACTCCACTTACTTACACAGCACTAGACATGTTTAATACATTAATGTAGGATATATTACTACTCCATTGTCTACTGCTTGGTAAATACAGTTTATCATCAATAGTGACCTTTTCACCAAGAATGTAATTTTCTTTGAATTTTAAAATAAGGTAATCAAAAATAGGGCTAATTTTGTATGATTTATCAGTTATATTTTCTGTGCTGGTGAAATGAAGAAGCCGCAGTATAAAGGAAAACATGTTTGAGATGCATCTTCCAAAAAATGGAATTGCTAGCATGTCGTCTGTAGACAGTACATGTCTAATGTAGGATTTTGAAATCACCCATGAGAATAATTATGCTAAATAGCCTGTAAATCTCATTCTGAGTTACATCTGACCACTTCTGTATCCTACTTTTAAGTCCTAATTTGCCTTTTGAGGTCAGATCTTTGTGCACTTTATGCCTATGTATATTTGTTTCAGTAACTATGTAAGCTACTAAATCTGCATTAAAAAAATTAATTGCCAGGTTGTTACTTGTGAACTGTGTATGAAACTGTACACCACAAGTTGTATTCTGAAAAATGTGTCTTTTTATGCTGCAGTGGTTTTCCGAACTCCATAACCCTATCTCTGCACTGATACCTGCAGGAACAAACTTCCTAAACGAGTTAAAGCTACATCACGAGTTGAAGCCATGGTTTGAACTGGGAATAACAAGTTTGTAACTTTCTAATTCCTTGCCAAATGAACCTAGCCTTATTATTATTTAGCTGAAACAAAAATATTCTCAATAAACAAACCCAAACATGTGGTGCCAAGAACAGATTCCAGTATCAATTTGATTAAATATCTATCTCAGCAACTGGAAATTATGTAGCCGACCTGAGCATAACAAGATAAGTTTATTGTGTCATGCAAATGCAATCATATGATTCAACCTCATAAAAAGCCATGTGCATAATATATGTATATATAAAAACCAACTCTCTTGGTTAAGAAATATGTGTGCAGCTTGTTTGTGTTACATCAAGCATTTCGCCCCTTACAATATTTATTATGTGCTGTTTGCTGGCTCAGCTAAGAACAGAGAGCTAAGAGCTTGCAGTGCTACTAAGCATGAATGTTGAATGGTAGTAGCATTTGAGAGAAAAAAGTAAAAAACCCTAACTCCACAAATCTCAATCAGGCATGTAAAATACACTCCAAAATTTAAAAAGTTTTTTTTTTAAATTAATAAATAGAGCAATGCTGGTTGTAGTTAGCTCATATTGCATTTAATGTCCTTTAATTTTGTTTTTGTTTCGTGAAAATATAAAAAAAAATAAGCAAAATATAAAGGGTTTTGAAACCCTATAACAAATTATTATTTAGGAAATCACTCAAATTTCACTAATTTTGTTCCACTTACTTGGACATGTTTCAAAGAAGGCTGTTGACTCCACCTTCAGCATGATTCCACTTCCCAAATAAACTGACATTTTATTAGTAGTTTTGAATAGGTAAATTTTCACAGAAATATAATAAACAAAAAATTAGTGAAATTTGGGTGGTTCCCTCAATAATAATTTGTTATATTAAAATATAAAGGTTTGTTCTGCATGCAGATATTTAAATTGTAAGCTATTTAAATATCTAGGTTTATTGGGTATCTGGGGACAGTTTAAATGGCCACTAGCCAATGGGTTAAAATTAAAATCTTTCCCCATATTACTAATTTTCATTTTCAAGAATAAACATCATGTTATGAATTTTGATATACCACCAGTGGACTTCCTATTTCCTGAATATTGGAACCACCAGAGGTCACATTGTCACCTGCCAGTGTTAATCGGTTCCTAGCTGAAGATTAGAGTGAAAACTCTTGAAACATGTTCTGATAGGAAATCAAAATGATTGAGTCAAATTTGTAACACATCACTAATATTTAAAATAGGAAGATCAAGTTTCTGGAGCTAATTGCTCCCATCATCAGTTCTACATCAACTGCCATCCTTGTTCTTTGTGGTGAATTGGTTTGTCTCTGGTGGTGGTTGAATGAACTTTTGTATTAACATATCACTTGTTGAGATTTCAAAGTTGAAAACATGATTTTTGTTCTTCCAGATTTAAATCTTTTCCCGGACTGCAAGTTCTGTTTTTCCTGTATTATTCTGGAACTGATGATGGCAGTGATTAGCTCCATAAACTTAGTCTTCCTGTTTTAGATATTAGTGGTGTAAGTGTTACAAATTCAACTCATTCATTTTAAATTCTTAGTATTAAATATCATTGTTACAAAAGTTCACCATATTTAACTGATGTTCTGATAAATTAATCAGTTAGTGAAGTATAATGTCGCCTAATACCAACCTCCTTATGTGTATAACCAATCAACTACACTGTTTCTAACTTATGTAAAATTTAAAATTTGCAATATTCTTTAGTCCCTTTTTCATTTAAGCAGAAAATTCATTCATGCACATATTCGTTTTTAATATGATCTGGAAGAGAACACCCTTTAACTCTTCTAAGATATTTCATCTCTGCATCCAAATTGTATCTGGATTTTTTTCTCTTCCTCATTTTCCAAGATTCACAGCCATGTACCACAACCTGGGACTCCAATAACTTTATATAAAAGTGTCTCTTTCATAACCTTTCTCAAACACCTAATTACCGTACCACAAATATTTTGAAATTTCTGTAATTTTTTGCATTCATCATCATTATTGATGGGCAAAGCACTTGTGAAACAAACATCTTGATAAATCCTGAAGCAGCCAGCCAGCAACTGCACTGATAGAAGACAACAAGGAAAGTGATTACAGGACTGTTTATAGTCTAAATCTGGTACTTTCTTATCATGTCTTTGACTGCCTTAAAGGATGCACCCTGTGATTGCCATTTTGCTGAGGACAAACTGAAAGAAAAATAATTCAAATGTAAATTAGAACTTGCACAGTGAAGCCAATCATATAATTGATATTATTATATGAGTTAGTTAAACTGCACACTCTTAATGCTTCATTTACTTGTCATAATATATAGAGTTGAATTTTAGCCTAGCTTTTGATGAGAACGAAATGTCCTGGAAACCAGTTCTATATATTATGACAATTAGATGAAGCATTAAGAGTGTGTAGTTCAACTAAATCATACAATAATATCAATTATATGAAAGAAAAGTGTCCGTGCTGATCTCCAGAATCGCAGCAAGGAATTTCATGTGATTGGGATACAACATCTTGTTCTCAATGGCATAAAAACTAATGATAGAAATTTGACAGAATCTTCATTAACAAAAATATTTCAAGTAAATGCCATAGCTATTACAGTTTTAAGGGGGAAAAAATATGCATTACTTTCATACTGCTCCTAGTAAATCCCAGAGACAAGCAGCTTGGTGAATTTTTTCAGAGTTTTCCCTCTGAAAAGATAGAGAAGGAAGAGAAGGAGAAGAAAAAAATCTTTCTCTCTGTAATCACATGATGCCTTTAAAAACTTGATTATTGTTTAATTTCTAATTTTTCTTTTTATGTTGCAAATTCTTTCATATTATGAATGAAATAAATTTGTGATAATACTATAAAATTATTGGTATAAAAAATGCTTGAATTTGTTCTCCTATGCTGTTACAAACTTTGGAAAAACTTCAGGATAACTTGTTCTAAATTCAAAACAGAGTAGATAGCAGATATCTGCTAAATTTAAAATGAAATTCCTGTCAGATTAAATCAGCTCACTGGCTGATTAAGAATAGATATCTGCTACCTTACTAAAGCAGTATATTTGATGAAAATGGCAAATGCTTATGCTTAATATTTACTAATTGCAGAAACAAGGAATCAACTTCAATAATTACAGATCTGAAAGAAGAAATCACAGAAGAAGACAAAGCAAAAATTTCAGCACTGGATTGGGTTGTATATTATCCTACTCAAAGAGCTGAGGCCATTTGGCAGTCTAATGCTTTGGTTCGCCATTTCTTAGCTTTGAACAAGCTGGAAGCTGCCCGTAGGGCATTTAATAAGGTTGGTAATTTTTGCTTTTATAAACGAAACACATTGTTTTATACTTCAAGCATTATTTAAAATTAAATTAAATGATAGTTATGAAAAGCTTTCTCTATATCTTGAATACTCAAGAGTTGATTCAGAATTTGTGGCCACTATTTTTTTATTTCCCAAAAATGTGCCAACACCATAACTTTTAATTTATACATTTGAAAACATATTACATGAACTTTTTAATATTGCCATCAGATGGGATATGTGTGTACTGGTTTGGATGTGATCATGCTTCCTATGTTAGTTGTCTGATGACAGCAGTGTATAATGGAAGAAACCAAAGTCAAACAGTACATAAAAAATAGCTGCAGTGCATGAGAACATCATGCAAAGCTACAGAAGCATTGCGCATTATGCTATACCCTCCATACAGTGATGAGGTGAGTGCAGGTCTTCAAACAGGGAAGAAAGTAAACTGCCAACTGGCCTAACAGTGGACTTTCTGTATCATCACAAAGATGTACAAATGGCGGTGGTCAAGCAGTGCTTAATGAATGACAGGAGTTGGAATGATGAAATTAGCCTAGCACACATCTATTCCTACATCATTAGTTCACCAAATTTTATGGCAAGACTTAAATTTATGGAAGATTGCTGCCAAGTGGGTGCCACATCACATGACCGAGGTAGAGAAGTGGATTCGATATGAAACATGCTGTATCAATCTGGAATGATTTCACCATGAGGGAAACAGCATGCTGAACCACATCATTGCGGAACATGGGCACGAGAATATGAACCCAAACTGAAGTGACAGTTCAATGAAAGGCATCGTCCTAGATCACGATGGAAACACAAGTATGACAAAATTCTTGTGTTTTAGTGTTTCATCCAGTACCATCTTCATCATACATTGGGATAGAAACATCCTGAACTTTGGGCAATGCTTCATCTCAAACAGCAGATACAATTACATGTTATTTACAGCATTGGGGATATGTCATATCCCCCCTATTCTCCCAGTCTTTGTCCTTGTAACTTTGATCTTATTCTGAAAGTAAAAAATCATTACATGGGAAACTATTTGCCAACAAGACATCATAAAATGCATTTTGGTCTGAGGTAATGCAATTTGACAGATTTCATGCAGCCAACAGTATTTTCCACCTTCCCCATCAATGTCAATGAACCATGGACATCCCAAGAAACTACCTTGAAGGATATTAAACTGCTTGTACGAATTACCTGATACAGATTGTACAGGAAAAATGATTTCAAAACATCATGTTTGTCCTTTTACCTTACCAGAGATTCCTGTATCTATACACCATGTAATGTCTAAAAAGTACTTGTTGTACACTTTCAAATGTATACAGTACATTTCCTGTGTTGGATAATTTTCGACAGAGAACAGTTGCCATGACTTCTGAATCAACCTTCATATATATGGAAACAAATGTGTGTTGATATATGACACAGTGCTTTAGTTAGAAGGGGTTGTGGGGAGACAGCATTCCCCAAAAAATTTGGGGTTTTAAGTTATATTTAAAGGTTTATTTATTTTTAATCCTTAATCACATTTTCAAATGATTTACGAAAATTATCTTGCCAATGTAGCAAAGAGATAATATGGCCTGTCGAAAGTAAAAGGCTCCATATAACATTCTGCATACTCTTTATGGAAGGTAAAGATGAGACCCCCCAAAAAATTTTTTTCAACTAAAGCACTAATATGACCCATTCTTTATTGCAGTCAGAGTTTAGCATACATAGGTTCAAGATAAGTTATTTTCTCACTTGTGTGATGTGGGCTGTCTGTCGTTTTAGCTCATTTCCCTTTTCTTATTGGTTGTGTTTATCTCTGCAGTGCGCTGTCAGTGATGTCTAAGTCATTCATTTATCATTTGAGGTTGTAGGTATCTGTACAAGAAAACATATTGGTTCATGCACAATGGAGCATCTACCCATTTTTTACACATCTTGCAACAGCAATGGATGTCCTATTGATTAAGGAGGCCATGCTATTGGGCCTCAATCACCTGGTTTTAATCTTTTAATATTTTTGCTATTGGGACACTTAAGATGTTTCTTTAATACACAAACATTGCAGGAACACAATCTGTGAGTCACCCAGTTGTCTTTGCAGGAGTATGTGATTCTCTGAAAACTAGTACTATAGGATGTGCTACAATTAATGGTTAGCACATAGAATGGACAGTTCAGGATAATAGACCACAATATAACATGGTCCATATCTAAAATGTATTTTTTCTGAATGTATGTCAATAGTAACTTTTGTACTAATTTTAACAAGCTCTATCGGCAGTGAAAATATGAAACATTTTTAATAAAAGGGTTTATTTTTTATTTAAGAATGCACTTTTAACATCTTTGGTCATTTGTGTCCCATTCAATTCATGACATGAAATAGCCAATAAATTTGGCTCAGAGGCCTCTCCTTTCAGTCTTAAGGTTCTTTTTATGCCAATTCTACAAAATGGAACCAATGACTTTAATTCTCTTCCAAAGAAAGTCATACTTAGGATTTCGTGCCCTAAAAAATCTATCACCAGGATGGGCTTTTATATAAACATTCTGTACATGCAGCACTAAGAATTGCATTATCTGCATATGCCCACTGGAAATTTTATATAAATAGTTTAATCTGCATTAACTTTAATAATCATAATTTTTATTTTCAGATACCAGTGGACTCTATTGATATCATTATGCAACAGTACCAATCACTTCATGATATTTCAAGTACCAGTGGTATGAATATAGTTCAGAATCTTCCAAATCGTATTGCATCATCTGTTAGAGAATATTTATGCCATAAAGCATATCTAGTGAGTATAATTTATTTAAACTCTTAAGATACAATACCAAAGATAGCAAGCAATGTAGGATTCTCTATTTATAACAGTATATTAAACTATGCATAAAAGTTTTAGTGTGCCTTTCCTAATATGTAAAATAAATTATTCCCCACAATTGGACCAAACTGAAAATTAGAACATTGAACTTTGGTGTCAAAGATATATTTAAAAATCTCAAAATGAAAATATTCTATATAACAATATTAAATGCCTATGCTGTGGGTACTTTTCCTATACATGACATTAATACAAATGAGAAAATACTCAATTTTACCTGTTCATTCCTCTAGGATGCACAAGAGAGTTTTGCAGATTGGTTTGATCATTATCATCATGCAAAACCATTTGCTCCAAAACTTCCACAGGGAGAAGTTACATTCACAGAACGTGTAGCTTTTGATCATCGCTGCAATCAATACAAAACTGAATTGGAAAGATGGAAGATGTCTATGCAGCAGCAAACCAAGGTTGGTGGTTGCAGAAATATTCAGCTAGAGTAGTTGAGTGCTACTGTATGTTAAAATGTATTGCATTTCATTTTGTCTGGTGGTATCATATGTTGATAACAGACACATCATCTTATATTAAGTGTACAGTTAACATAGATAATAATTAATTAAATTTTATGTATGAAGCTGTAGAAAATGGAAAGATAATACAAGGGTTACCTTTTAAACTTTTACAAATGGCCATTAGGTGATGCTATTAAGATATGTCAATACTATTTTTGCAACAATGGACATTTGCTATTGTGAAAACAGTTGCAGCTTAGAAATTGACCTAGTAGTTTGTGAGCTTTTGAACAAAGCAATTTTGCAAAAATATGGAAATTTCTCATGAAAGTTTTTTTTGGATGATTTTTTACTATTTTAGTAAAGCCCTAACTCAACAGCAATGCATAGAATTGCTTCGTTCAACAATTGGTAAAGAAGCATCATCAGAAAAGACTGTTTATAATTGGTTTGTAGAATTTCGTCATGTGTCCGTCGGTGATGAATTTTGTGAAGGTGGACAAAAATCGGTTGTCATTTCAAAAACATCAATGCTGTGTGCAACATGATTAAAGAAAATCGGCATGCGACTTACAGTGAGATAGAGGCATTCTTAAGCATGTCAAAGATTGCAGTACATTCGATTTTGTATGAACATAGCTGTGAAAAAGTTCTGTTTCCGATGGATTCTGCATAATTTGACCAAAGCTTAAAACAAAAAAAAAAGAAAAAACACTCATGTATTAGGTGTAATAAAATGCTCAAAAAGTTCAATCAAGGAACTGCAAAATCTGTATACAACATCGTAACAGGTAATGAGATTTGGATATATTCGTATGAACCAAAAACTAAGCAACATTCCACTATTTAGTTGTTCCAAGATGAACCAAATCTCACAAAAGTTCATTCCTAAAGCACTTCCAAGTAAATGGTCATTTGTTTCTTTGGTTTACTGGACATGTAGCAACCATTCACTGGGATTCTACACTATTTGCTTTTAAAATTACACTTCCATAGTTATGAATGAAAAGAGTTTTAGAATACTAGATTGCATTGTCTTATAACTTTTGCTTTACCTTTAGATGTAACTTATTATTTTGTACTTTTTTCCTGTTAGACTGTGAAAATAAGGCTTTACAATGTGCTGACATTTCCGGATGGTGGATGGCTAGTGGACTCAGAATCAAATCCAGAAGAAGATGAGTATATGGACAGTGAGAGCGAAATGGCTCGGCGCTACAAACAGATGGAAGACTTGCGACAACTCTGCATCCCAAAGGTAAACAGAATAGTTTTTTCTGTCACTCTCAAACTACTTTTAGCCTTGCATTGCCTTCAAATTCATGTGCAGAAAGAATTGTTCAATGATATGGGTGCATTTTAAATATATACTTAGTTAATGACATTTATTCTGTTTTGGATCTAAATCTATACTTTATATATGCACATATGATTAAAAATCAGAATAAATAAAAGTACTTAATTAAAAAATGTCTGTATTAAGATATAGCTGTAAAATAAAATATTATATTATGCTCATTTTATTAGCCATATATTTCCATCTATTCCACATAATTTTTATGTAACTGCTAAATATGATCTATATTGACAATGACTATAACTCATGTATTGTGTTTATAGTTACTATTATCCATTACTCCTTATTTAGTTTTTAACCAATGTTATAATTTTATATGAATATACATCCATGTAAGACTGGTTCAGTGGAAGAAAAGGCCCTAAGACCACTCTGCCAGTATAAATAAATAAAAAAACTGATTAAACTGAAGTTGGAAACAGCAAATGATTGTGGCAGCAATTTGTCATTAAAACAGGTTCAAAACAGATGGTGATTAAATGGAATAAAATGAAAAATATTCTTATTTCATACTGCAGTTTAGATCCTCTTGTAAATCAGTTCCACGTATCATAATCATATACTGAATTTTTATAATTGTTTTAGGTTGCCCTTTTGCTTCATGTTGTTATGCACGGTATGTCTGAGTATGCAGAATGTATTCAGTTAGCTGATCTCATTGTGTCAGAGCAGTATAAACTGTACAAGGTAAGAATTTTTGAAACTGTAAGTAATGCTATTCCATTATGTTTTCATTGAGGAAAAAGTGAAAGTGATATTTGTTGAGGGAAAATGCAACTTTAGGGGAAACAAACACCTAATCTCCCATAAGAATCAGCTTATTATTAATTTAAAATGTAATTTGGAACTTGCACAGTGAAGCCAATCATATAATTGATATTATTGTATGATTTAGTTGAACTGCATACTCTTAATGCTTCACTTACTTGTCATAATGCATAGAACCGGTTTTGAGAACATTTGGTTCTCATCATCAACTAAAATTCAACTGTCGAATAATTTGTTGATCTGTGGGAATGTGTATTCTGCTCTGGTGGCAGAGTGACAAACTTATAGTTTATATAGTTTATCCAGGCCTAAGTTTAGGTACCTCCCTGACATTTGCCATTTATGAGGACTGAGGAAAGCATGGGAAAAACTCATTGAGGAAGGACGGTCCTGGCAGGTATCAAACCCCAGACCTCCCGCTCATGAGTCTATGCCTTAACGACCTCTGCAACCTGTGGCAGTTTAGCCATGATCTAGCAGATTGTATGAATCCCAATGTTTTACAGAATCTGCATGTGGCATTTTCCAGGACATGTCAACTCTTCTTCCCAGTCAAAAGTCAGCAGATGACTGACTTGCTTGGACAAGTTTGTAAATTAGTAAGATTTTTTTAATAGTAAAGTTAATTTGAAAAGAATTATACATAAATGAATTCTACTAAAAAGGTTCCATCCCGGCCAGGACCGATGAATTTTTTTGGGCATATAAATCCTAAGTATGGCTTCCTTTGGAAGGGAAGTAAAGCCGTGGATCCTGTGTCATACATATTTACGGCTCGATAATGAACCTCAAGCCTGAAAAAATAGGCCTCTGAGCCGGCCGTTTCATGCCCTGAATGCTTAATTTGATTTTACCTATGTAATTTTTTTTAATACATCTCAGGTCGTCAGCTTCCCATTCTATTCAGGGCATGAAACAGCTGACAAATTTTGCTCAGAGGCCTCTTTTTTCAGGCTTGAGGTTCATTATCGAGCCGTAAATATGTATGACACGAGATCCACGGCTTTACTTCCCTTCGGAAGGAAGCCATACTTAGGATTTTTACACCCGAAAAAATCCATCAGTTCTGGCCAGGATCAAACCTACAATCTTGGATTTAGGAGGCAAGAACTGACATTTTATTAATTAAGATTAGATTCACTATACAAGTTCCATTTAACATTTCAAATTTTATTTTATGTTTGCTGATGGCCAAGGAAGGAATTATTGTTGTTTACCGAGTTTGCTATAGAACATGAGCATTAACCAAGCTTGTTTATGACAAACTAGTGACAAGGGCGGAGGAAGGGAGATTCCTATCTACTTAATCTCAGCCAAAACTGGTGATATATTGTTTATGCCTGTTAACAGTGCAGCCTGTCAAAATTGTTTCTGTGTTTGTATCTTCTGCTGGCATTCCTGCACAGCTGAGCTAGCATTATGTCCTGCTCCAAGTGAGAATGTGGAGAAGGCACCAATAATAGCAGAACAGTTAGCAGTACTCCCACCAAAATCAGCAGACATTAATGGGTAATACAGGACTTCCAAAATATATCCTTACCACTTCAAGGGGTTTTGTGTCTCGGCAGCTGGACATACCCAGCCACTCCTTTACTCTAACTTTGTTTCTTAAATCTGTTTAAAATCTTTACTAAAATACTGGAAATGCCATCCTTGCTCAGTTAAACAGACATTGTACTGGATAAAGACATTTTCATTTGTCACTATTTAGTTCAACTACTGTAGTGTTTCAGATTTCATTTCATATGTTTTCCTTGAGTTCCAATTTGTAAGGATTTGTTTTGTACAATTTGTTCTTCAGGCTAGTCCGTAAATAAAAACCATATACTGTTAGATCTGGGAAGTGAAGGGACATAATACCATCACTAATCACTCAATCTAAAACACTACCCTAATTTTGCTGATGGATTCCTCTGCTGTATAAGCAATGGGGAATCTTGTTCAAATCACCTACATGGTTTCTCTTCAGAATGGAGTCAGAATGAAATTTTGGTAACTGCTGCCTATTTACTTTCTGCTCCTAAAAAATCAGACCAATTATTTATCTTGCATTAATCACACACCAAACTTCAATTTTCCTATCATAAAGGAGATTTTCTTGTATACAATTTCGATTTTCAGAACACCAACAGCAAGTGTTCACTCAATCATTTTGGTGGAACCATGCCTTGTCTGAAAAGAACACAAGCTATGGGTCAAATAATCTTTCATTTACTGATGAAAGAAACCACTCACAATAATGCACATGTGCTATGGAATCATCTTGTCATAGACATTGTACATGTGTCCACTTGTACAGTTTGAGTTCAAATAATTTTGTTATAATTTTGTTGCTGTATGTTCAGAAGACACTAAAACCCCAACTTGCTATGCTAATTTCATTAATGATTTCTTTGGCAAAAATTCAGGATTTTAACCAATTTTATCTTAATTTATCTTCTGTTAAAACTGTACGTCTTCATGTGGGTTTCTTGTTTTGCACTGAACCAATAGTATCAAATTTATTGAAAATATTATGAAATGCAGTTCTGGAAGGAGATAATTGCTCATGGAACTTTGGAATAAATTCCTCACAAACACTATGAGCAATTTGTATTTAAAACAACATTTACACACAAAAATATGTTGCTTTAAAATCTTCAAGAACAAATATAGGTTAGTGACTGCTCGTAAGTTCAAGGACAGGAATGCAAGTGGCCATGTGTAGGGATGGGCGCCAGCCTTGATGAGACCCAAAATCCTGTGCAAGTGGTGAGGATATATTCTAGATGTCTGGTATGTTTGTGGTGACTCACATTTTGCAATAGTATCATATAAAACTGAAGGGAGAAATTTATTTTAAGTAATGCATAATTGAGAAACTATGAGGAACAAGGTTGCTCTTGTACTCAAGAATAAACTTTATTTCTGAATAAAAAATTGCTTCGAAAAGCATCATCGGACTTTCCTGAATTTTAATCAGATGTTAATACAGTGTGTGTTTTGTTGCAGGTTTTCACAAAAGCTAAACTAGGTGAACTGATGAATAAAATTTGCGAATCATCTTTGGCCCTGATGAATCAAAAACGAGATCCATGGGGTCATCCAATTTCATCTTGATACCTTTATCTCTCGCAGAAATCAGATATTTTTATTTTAAAGAATAATTGTTATAATAAAGTGCATTTTGTATGATTTTGTGCATTTTTCTTGTACCTTGTTTACTGTTCCTGCACTCTTGCAGCAATAACGCTTTATTATCCACTGTACCCATTCTTTCAAACATGGAAGGAGCTGCTTATTAGATATATCCTAGGGAAATCTCTGGAGTTATTGCATTATCATCTTGGTATAAGCAGCTGTTATTTAATTAATTAATGTATGTAATTCGATTTTAATTAACTTTGCACTTGTGTCTAGAGTATTTTTAAATAATGCTTCACATGTGTGGATATATGAAAAGTTATCATATGAGCAGAAAAAGTTCTTTATTTTCAATAAGTACTAAAAAAAGCAGCATCATTAGCAAAATTGGAAGAGGGAGCTACTGTCTGATACATTTGTCTTTATGAGGCAGTAACAAATTTGCTGCATTTGGAACATTATAACTTAATGTATAAGTACAGTAGAATCTACTCTTATGTAATTAAAAAAAAGTTTATAATTGGTGCTGTGATCTCTAAAAGCTCAAAGTATTTATGTGAATGGGATTAGTGATAATTGTGTAAGAATGGCCTTATGAAATACTGAAAATGTAAAGGAAGCATTGGTGCAGTATATAAAACTACAATGGGCTGCATTTTTCTGAAAGTATTTACTTTTATTTATATTTTGTGCTGTTATATATGTGATCTAAGTATTATTGTTTTGCTTTCCCAAAAAGTATAGGAAGCAACCAACATTCCATGAGCCATAATAATAGATATAACAAATGGGGTACATTGCCAAAACCAATGAAACCATCAAAAGAGGCTTAATAATGATTTTATATACAAATATTACACCTTTTATATTACATATTGTATGATACATACAGCTATGAACAATTGGGCTTTACCTCAACTGCTCAAAATATTTGATCACACATCTCAAGGCAATGGTCTTTCTTATTCTTCAAGACTGCCTTGTACACCAGCTCCTTCCCATAGGTAGTAGTCCAAAGAATTCAGGTCTATTAAACTTGGGGGCCCTTTGCAATCTATCCATTGTCATGGATATTGCATGCTCAGTTACTGGGGACCTTCATGCTAGAACCACTCACTCAGTTGTACCACATAAGGAATGTTCTTTAGGAAGATGAGCAGATTTTTCTCTCAGAAACATGGCATAGTCTCGGTCATTCAGATGTTCATGTAGAAGACATTGGCCTATGATGTTACCATCCAGGAATCCTACACAGCATGTGTCCTTGCTTAGCTTACCTATACCATAGACCAGACTGTGATGTTCTGGCACATGCTGTAAGTATCATTCTCCATGATCATTACCGGCACTCTCTCCTCCAACTAAAGTGTGTGAGGAACTGCTGGACAACAATGATCTGATGTTGGTAGAGTAGAGACCAAAACTCATTTCCCTCATGCATCTGTCTAGCTGTTAAAATTTATGGCTGCTCAAATGATGGCATACAGAATATTAGAAGGGTTTTCTCTTAGCATGCCATCTGGCATTAAATATTATAACTATTTCCTCTCTGATCACTCACAGTCAGTTATTAGCAACAGTTGATTGCAATTTCTAATTACATAGATTGTTTTCATACATTAATAAATGTACATATATATCTGAGGTACACAATAAATAAATTAATTTTATTATGAATCTATGAAGATACAGAATATGAAATTTTGTACTAATTAAAAGTCAATGTGTCTTCTTGCAGAATGCTTGTGTGATATGAGGTTGATAATTTTTTAAAACATTCTTTAGGCTTTCACGGCCAGCATTGTTATTAAAATTTATCATAGAGGGCTATTTGTTTAAATGATAAATAAACCAAAGCTTTCACTTGCTGCTGTGGTCAGCATTCATCAGTGATCAGTATGAAAGTGTCTGGAGAGGCATAATAGTCTATAAATTTTTTTCATTGTATCCTTAAACTATGTTTATTTTTATCATAAGTGAAATTGCTATTTTCAATTTCTTTTTCTATAGACTTAATTATCCTTATGTTTATTTATTGTCTTTGTAAAAAAAAAACATTTTCTATGTGGTAGATCTTTGCAGAAGTTACTGATTACCAGTTCTGTTTTAAGCCTGATAAAGTTAATCTAATTCAATTTTCAGTTGTTCATACTTTTCCAAGCTTCAGAGTTTGTTCCTAGTTTTGTGAATAGAGTGTTTATTTCATTGCTTGTCACTTCATATATAGATTGTCATAGTTTTCATGAGCAGTAACAGTACTGTTCTGACATTACCAGAAATACACCAAGCCCCTTCCATCAGGGAGTTATTTAGGTTGAACTCAGCTGGGTATGTGTTCCCATAGCTAATTCAGTGTGCAATGGCATAGGGGTGCTCCTGCATGTGACAGGATGGTGAGACAGCAAAAGAGCTGAGATTAGGCACCAGCAGATTTAGGGAGGCTGATGCTAGATTAGGCCACTCTACCAAGGGTACTGGTAGCCTAGCTGGAGGGCCAAGGTGCAGATAGCAGTGTATCTGCTTCCACACTGAAAGGGTGGCTTAATGGATAATGCCATCAACGGAATATCTCTAGTGTGTACCTTGATGGGCACGGGAGGGATCTCAGCAGAACAGTAGCAGTATATTGTTTCATGTGGTGGAAAGCTGTGACTTCATACCAAATGGATCTGCTTACACATGATTCCTTTGACTGCAGAATCAATGCAAGTGCATGAATATCTATGTATAACAGCAAAACATTCTATATAAAGCAATTGAAGGTGCCTTCTGACACTACATAAAGCTGTTCAGCATGTGCTGATGAAGTCTGGACTTCATGACTGCATTCTCATTCATTATAATGCTTACCTCTTGTTTCCATTATTTTATTTGTTACTTCTCTCTGTACATAACTATTAGTCTGTTCATTAGCTTGTTGCTTACAAAGATCATGATATCTCTTATACCTTTGTCTAACCTTTCCACATTTTACCCTGGAGGAATGAATATTTTAAAGTAAGGTGCATTCTTTAAAGAAACATATTTTTGCTTAAACCAGAATTCTGTCTTTTGCAGAGGCCCAACTGATACAATTATCTGCATAATTCTTGTGTAATTGTCTTGTTCATTATCATATTTATTGTTTCAGAAATCTTTTTTTATTTCTTAATGATCTAATTATCTTCTACACTTGCCTTTGTTCTACTTTTGTCTTAGCTTTATCTACAGCTGCCAAACCTCAACTTGGTTAAAGAGGATTGTCATGGTATTCAATACATAAAGTAATATCATAAATCATTATGAACTATAGACTACAGAGAACATTTAATGCTTCTTTCTCTTTAATGTTATGTTTATGTTATGATTACTGTCCAATCTCAACTTGAAAAAGGGGATACATAGACATGGTATGTAGAAGTCTTTTTGGGTGATCAGCTAAGTAAGTGAAGGATATGTCTCCAAGCTTTCAAGAGCCAACATTGTTCTTATTATCAGGAATGATGTATTGAACGTTTGAAGGTTTTCATTATTATGCTTAAGTATGCCTGGAGCTGGTACATGGGACCCAGCCTTGCAGGCAAAAATTTACCTGCTCAACATTTATATACATAGCCCTAGCCCTAGAAAGGTTGGAGTCAATGATTGGAAAGTAAAAAAATGTGATAGGTTAGTGCTTCTGGGTGTGGCTGGCCAATGATAGAGGCCATCTTAATGATTGGATGCATTTACTGGATGGCTACTAGGCCAACCTGCCCTGATCTCTAACATAGCTCGACCCTAGATAGTAAAAGATTAAAATGGTCTAAGCTTTTGGTGAGGTTTGAAGGAATTTTTTTCACCTTACATAAAAGGTGGCTTGTCTTGACGTGTCTTGACTCAAGGCAGCATAACCCAAATTTTCTGATTTTTTATTTATTTTACTTCTATTTCTTATTTGGACTGTACACATTTAAAATAAACAACATGGAATTGACAAATGAGCTCCAAAACCATCCAACTGCTATACTAGGTTAAAAAATCCCGAATTGCAAGATTGACCCTTCAATCATATAGAATAAAAAGATAAAAGAATAAAACCATGCACTGGTATCCAATTTGCTATATCAGTGCTGCAGGTGGTCATGTTCAAGCATTCTGCAGTGAGTGATGGCAGCACCACAGAAGTGCTATGGTGAAGTCTGGCATTCCTGATCGGCGTGGCCGTAGCCGCAGCATGGGGCTGTGTGGCTAGGCTCCACCGAGAACATGCGCCCGAAGGCGGCATCGCGGTCCTCGGTGTCCAGAAATACTCCCCTTAAAGGGGGGGGGGGGCGACTACGGTCGTTGCTCTTCAGGTGCTCCTGGTGCGGGCTCTGCGGACCCTGAGTACCCGTGGTACTTCTAACGTTACTAGAAGGAGCCGGGCCGGACTTGAAACGAGCCCCTCCCGAGAGGGAGTTGTCCGGATTGGGTTGGACTCGGCTTGGCAGTTGGTTCCGAAACTCAGGGAAATTGAGTACCCACGATGTCAGCGTGTCCCAGGGGAGTGCCTATGGCGTGCACCCTGGGCGCAGGTTTTTCTGAATCGCTGTCGTTTGTGGGGAGGGTGGTGGCTACCTTAATGCTGGGGTGACTCACCTCTATAACACGAGTAGGTCCTGCTAGATGAGACCTCTCCACCAGTAAGAATCTGGTAGCTAAGGCAACTTAGCGCGTCTGGGCGTCGCAAACGTCTACAGCCGAACGGCGGATCAGAATAGCTTCTAGGTGCCGTCCTAATGTAAAAACCTACGGGATGCGCAGACCTCTGTGAAAAAAATTGAATACCACAACATCCCCTGGTAATGGGAGGGACCGCCCTTATAATGTCCAGAAATACTATCTGAACCAGGGGTGTGGGTTCACGTTGGGAATCGATCCTTATAGATCGTAAAGCAGAAGGCCAATATCATTATGCAGCGCGAAGCATATACTGGGCAGTAATGCCCCGTGGAACGCCGCGAAGCACTGCACTGCATTGGTCGTCAGGAACAGGTGTACTGGCGTCGGCTTGGCGTGTGGTGCTGGAGATAGTTGTGAGAGCTGCGTCGTTTGGCTGGGGATCCTTTCCTGGGAGGGCCCTGCTGTACGTTTAAGCCCCCAATCTGCTGAAGAAGTAGCAGTAGGGCTCAGGCCAGGTGGGACCGTAGTTGAGACTGGAGCTGGCGGCGGAGTGGTCATAACCGAAACTCTCGCTCATCACCGTCAAACTGGCTCCTTGGGACCCGCCCGGTGTCTACGGGTCTTTTACATTGGAGCGGTACCAAAAAATTAAACCCACCGCCTTTCGGCTGAAGACGATTAGCGCTTGCCAAAGCCCTATCGCAACAGCTACACTGGTCGGTCGGCATTCGTTAACCGGCGAGTGACCAGAGCATTTAGGTAGCTCACCACCCTACCCAAGATAAACAGCGCTTGAGGATTTAACCACTGCCATCGTGGTACACGCCAGAGGCACTCCTAAGTGGCACACTGCGCCCGCAGGTACCCAATTTACCATGGGTCGCGGCATCACATACCCCGCAGAATCCAATCCCGCCGGACACTCTCCGAAGTAATGGGGCTCGAATAGTCCAGCCCTACGTGTTTCTAGAGTAACGTCGGGCACTCATGGTCCGCAGACCCCGCACCTGGAGCATCGGAAGGGCAACTACCGAAGCCTCGCTTTTCCTAAGGGGGGCGGGTGTGGTAAGGAGGAGCCTGTGGTCATTTTCTTTATTCCATTCACCATTTCAGAGAGGAGCATTGAGGCGGCTGGTCTGTTGAGTGCTGCTAAGACGGGGAACGAGGAGCCGGTGTTCTCCTTGCCTAAGCAACACTGTCAGCCAAAGAGAGCAGCCCTGAAACCATATCCCTCCATCCGAACCTTCCTTCTCCCTTCCCCATAATGCGATGGAGATCATCAAGACATACTTAAGCCGCGGACCTCGCCTAAGACTAATTTTCATCCATTTGACTAGATGAAAATTTGGAGTTAAGAGGATTGTTTCCTATCATATTAATTGTCCGTAATGAGATTACCGTACGATGCCTTATGCATCTTATTTATCATACTTTGTTCTATATGTACCCACAATGAAAGACTCATAATGCCTTATTTGTCTGGATCAATCAATAAGAAATATATGTACCCTATGAATCTCAAAACCACCTTAAACTTCTGTAACTTTAAAAACACCCTTGGCTTAAAATTTAAATTTGTTTCAAGCATAATTTCTATTCAGTTGACAACATTGTAAAAAATTACTTATGATTAACGGCAGAGAGCAGCATATTCGATGAATTTTTGCTACATTATTTTTCACACACACACACACACGCACGCTAAATTTGCCTTTCCAATGCATATTTCTAAATTTTCATTTATTGGCTGCCCTGTGTTTGAATTGACCACCATCTATCGGAGTGCTTTAATTGGACATTTATAGCAATGTAGCCAACATAAACTTTTGCATTAGCTTGGAATTAGGTATGCAGGAAAAAGGATAGCCCTCTCTGTATAGGTATATAGAAGGCAGTGAAAAAAAAAAAAAAAGATAATAGAGAAGCAAAAGAAGAAGAAAAGTAAACAAACAAATGGAGAAGAGTTATTATGAAAGCAAAAAGTATAACTAATTGAAAGATATGCAAGTGCTTAATATTAAAAAATATTACCCTCATATTGCTTGGTATGTATTGTGAATGAAGGTAGGTTAGGTTTCATTTTATTGACTTACATTATTTAAAAGGTATATAAAAATGGGGATTTGATTTGTATACTTATCAACAAATATTTCTTATGCTGAAAATTAGAGTCCATTAAAGAATTATGTTGCATCTGAGAAACGGAGAAAAAAGGAAAACCATTGGACATTTAACACAAACAGCCCCTTATATGGAGCCATAAACCTTTTACATCATATATTGATGCATAAGACAGTAAAACCAGATTTGTTAAGGTTATAAAGCTGTAAAACGTGCTAAGCAGCCGTTTTGGGCAATTAGGAACAAAGGATAATCTTGATATTTTCATGGTAGTAAGTCCATAAACTTAACAATTTTAGAAAGACTGGTCTAAACTAAATGTTATCTGGTAAATGCAGTTTAATTCAAACTCTAAAATTTACTACTCAGAATTAGAAGCCCCCCTCCCTTTTTTTTATTAATATACACAATAAAATGTTGCTGAATATGAGAAGTTTCATTCAATTCAGAACAAATAATAAACTATATATATATATATATCAGTTTTCACATACATGATCAGACCATAAAACAAATCAGTCATACAAAACTCTTAGGATTACAAATTGTTCAAAATCTTAAATGGAAGAAACCATTGAAATGAAGTTCCCAAACTTGCTTCAGCCTATTTTGCTCTGAGAGTTTTAAATAATCTCCCACAAAAGACACCTTGCATAGTATACTTTGCATACTTCTGTTTTGTAATGAAATATGGAATATTTTTGGGGGTTACTTTTCTTGTATAGAAAAAGTTTTTCGTTTGCAAAAGAAAGCTATTAAATAATCTGGAGAGAAAAAGAAGAGAATCATGTAGAACTCTTTTTAAAAAATTGCTTACTCTCACAGAGAAATATAAATATATACTATAATAAATTAAAATATAAAATGCACAATCTGATCAGGTGACCAATACATATAAAAGAACTAGAGCATTCCACCAATGAAACAAGAATTACCACTAAAAATACTATTAAAACACATTATGAAACAATATATTGAGCTAAACAGCTCTTCTTGTGTAGGAAATTAGAGTAAACAACAGTGCACCAACCTAATGTGTTGTGTGTAAATAATCTCGAAAATTTTAATCAAATTTATAGACTCACCACTAGAAAACAGGAATTATATGTATACGTCAGCTAGCTCATTACAGCATTTCCAGAATGATGCCTACTATTCTGCAGTTCAGATATATAATTGCTTACCCAACAGAATTAAAATATTAGGTAATAAACATGTATTCATATATTTAAAAAAATTCTCTTAAATAATTTTTAACAGCTCACACTTCTCAATATGAATGAATATTTTGTACTTCATTCATCTTAATTATTTGCATATGTATGTTTTGTTTTTTTTAATCTGTTGTACATCTTTGAACATTTGCTCATCTCAGGATCTACAGTAGGTCCTGGTGGTCTAGTGCTAATTATATACTTTCCTCATAGATCCAACATCACGGTTCAATCCCAGCCAGAGTCATTGGATTTTTTTCTGGCGTAAAAATCCTAAGTATGGCTTCCTTCAAAAGGGAAGTACAGCCATGGGTCCCATGTCATAGATTTACAAAACATAAAAGAACCTCCAGCCTGAAAGAAGAGGTCTCTGAGCAAAATTTTTCGGGAGTTTAGCCATGGAACACGTGTTGTAGATTTACATATAAGAGAACCTCAAAGAAGACCTCTGAGCAAAATTTATCAGCTGTTTCCACTCTGAATTGAATGGGATTCAGATGACCTGAGATGTTAAAGAGCATCCAAAAATCAACAACAAAATGTACAGAACATGATATTGGAGAAAATATGTAGTAGTAGTGGTAATAGTTGTAGTAGTAGTGATAGTAGTAATAGTAGCATTAGTTGTAGTATATTCATGCATGTTCCATTTATTTTTATTCTCATTTTTATTGAGAATGATTAGTTTGGGGAAGGGTGCATCTTTGTACAAGAAAATATGAGTTACCAGTACAGGATTTTCATATTACATATTTCATTACATTATTCCATTTCCTTTAAAATCAAGTCAGTGCCTGCCTTGTAGACACAAGATTGCATATTCAACACCGGCTAGTTGACAGATTTTTTTCAAGGGAAATATCATAAATATGACTTCCCTCGGAAGAAAGAAGAGGACTCTGAGCAAAATTTATTAGCTGTTTCACTCTTTGAATTGAATGGGACTCTGGTGATGTGAAATTTTAAAGAGCATCAATAAATAAGCCAAATCAATAACAAAATTCAGAATCAACTCAAAGGTTTTTATTTCAATATTGTAATTAATACATTTATTATACAGTGACTGTTCAAACACTCTTTAATAATTAAACATCATGCCTAATTTTTGGTGGAAATCTTGCATTGTTCAACTATAGAGCTACTTCATTTTAATTTTAATACAGCACATTATAGCAAGAATTAAAGGCACAGTATAACAATTTGCTGAAAGGCTTACTCATGCCTTTTGTGTTCTGTTTTAGGATGAGACTGAAAAATGCCACAACCTATGTTTGCAGAAGTTCCTTCCCTTCCCATGTTTGTTGTCCATTCAGGAAAGAGCCCTGGAACAATGACCTCCAAATCTAATTTAGAAGACACATCTAATATTCCATCAGCTTCTGATGTAACAACTGCTGGAAGTGAGGAAACTAACAGAAGGCTCAGAAGAAAGGTAGTAGGACATGTAGCAAATAATATTGTACATCTCATCATGAATTATGAAGTTATGCATTCCCACCATTTTACAGCTCAGTTGCATCACCAATGGTTGCAGTAAATATGCCTACCAATTTATGTGATCATCATCATCATCATCATCATCTTCTTCTTCTTCTTCTTCTTCTTCTTCTTCTTCTTCTTCTTTTCCTTCTTCTTCTTCTCCTCCTCCTCCTTCCCCTCCCCCTCCCCCTCCCCCTCCTCCTCCTCCTCCTCCTCCTCCTCCTCCTTCGTTTACTGCATGCTGCATTACGATGAGTTCTGGTTTTTTTTGGAGGGGGCCCTTTTTTGGTACATGTTATCTTTAATACTATTTCTTTACACTGCTACAATCTTATTCTAACCTAATCGTCATATTTTGAAGATTGTCGAAATTGGTGATATGCATATTAATGCTTTTACATAAATTACATTAACATTCTTAGTCAAGTAGTTGATTATGTTATTTACAAAATTCCCTTTTACCCTTTCCAGTTGTATAAACTTGGTAAATTCCTGGTATTCCTTATACTTACTTCCATAAACATATAGTTCCTGTACAAACAATATATCAGATATGGTATAAGATTAATTCAATTCTGTGTCACTGCTATTGAATGTTGTAGATTAATTTCTAAGCATCGTATTGGTGGTAATTCTCTTGCAAATCATGTTACCTTTTGCTCTACTGTTGGCCTTGGAAGCTATTTTGTAGTCAGTATTTTGTTCGTATTTTCACAAAACAGCAAGCAGGCTAGTGCAGTTTTTATTAATGGAGGAGTGATTTTCACTTATTTTTCCATGACTGCATTTCTGGAATGTATGTCACTACATTTGTAGTTTTCTGGAGAGGGGCTGCAATCCTTTATCTTGTGCTCTCCTGAACACAAGGGCAAATGTCTTCTTCTGCTCGGCATTCATTATGTCTATAGTTGAAGAGACTGCATCCGAAACATCTAATAGCTATAATGTAACCCTCTGTGTTGCATATTAACCACCCTATTTTGAGTTTTGTCCATAGAAGCTTTTTCCTTGCTTGTGAGGTAGCTTCCACAATTGGATTTCTGATTTTCTTCCTAGTTTGATAGATGAATTTAGGTTTTGCAACTCCTTCTTGAAAATCTATTTCTGAGTTTTGTGTTATGATTACTTCCGCCACATTTTCCATGTTAATATCATCTGGTACATTGTAGATAACTAAATTTGGATTTCTCCGTTTCCGAATTTTTACCTCCAACTTATCCCACAATGTTATTTATAGTCAATCCTTGTCTTTTTGTTTCTTCTTTACTTCCAGTTTCAATCGGGATTATTCCATCTTTGTAGTGTTTAAAGCCTTTAATTCCCACTTTTATTGCTGTGTGATTCACTTCAGTTGGTAAGCCTCCTGACATTTTGTGGTGAATAATTTTGCTTCAGCATAATCAGTAGCTTGTACCATTTCTCAAAGCTGAAATTATCTGTTGAGCTAACATTACTGGCATAAGTCCTCTGATTGTGCCAGTTAGATGTCGCAGGAAAGTTGCCATGTGCAACTGTAACATTTTTCTTCGAGCCAATAGATGGAGTCACTTGTCCTATATTGTTTGTTGGACTCCATTTTGTTAATTTCCTTTCCTTCATCCTGTTTTTTAGAACATTGTTTTGTGTATTCATAATTTATAGATTTTTCCTAAGTTCTGCAAAAGCATTGCTTAAATTACCAAAGACATCATCAGTTCTTTTAAGTCTTTCCTCAAGTTTCCATTTTTTTCTGTGGCAATTATTAAACTTTCTAGAGAGAGTTCCACTGCCTTGTTCATCTGCCATTTTTCTTTTGTTCTATTTTTTTAATCTTTTTTTAAATCTCTCTCTCCTGCATGCTCCATATTATAATAGTTAGTAATACTGCATGCATTGCTATAATTTCAGTATTACATGTTATTCTTAATACTATTTGTTTACACTGTTACATTCTTATTCTAACATAGTCGTCATATTTTGAAGATTGTTGAAATTGGTATTATATGCAAATTAATGCTTTTACATTCATTATTTTAACATTCTTAGTCAGTAGTCGGTTATGTTATTTGCAAGATCTAGTAATTTTAATTTAATACCAATGGCCATTTCTTTAGACTATTTCACTATTAAGTCCCATTTTCTATCCTATAAGTCAATTTGTGTTAATTTAAAAACTGTCAAAATTGATACTGTTTACAAATTTTTTAAACTGTTTATTATATTTTACAAGTTCACAGTTATCTATTGGCCATTGCATAGTTACTTTTCATATATCTTTCCAGAATATTGCTTGCTCTTTCTTTCTTCAAGATGTTGCAATCCCATAAGATGTTTTCCACTGTTTCTATACCCTCCAGACATATACATGATAGGTTCTCTACTCTTTTGAAGGAATGAAAGTAGATTCTAAATTTCCTGTATCCTGAGAAGATTGCTGTAATACTGGGGCATAGAAGGATATTGGTTTTTAACCTTTTAGCTACAGTTGGAAAATATGATTTTGTAGTTGCTCTGTTCATTGTCATTTGCCACTCTGTTTCCCATAGTTGCTGACTTTCTTCTCTTAATTCATTTCTCACTTCCTTTTGGTATGAGCTGACAATTCACTGGCAGGTCTTTGCTGTTCACTGCTTCTTTCGTGAATCGGCCTGTTATTTCATTTCCTTCATTGCCATAGTGTACTTTAATCCAAGTAAAATGTATTTCCCAGTTTTCTCATTGGAATGATTTTAACTTCTTTCTTATTTTTTCACAGAGATTACTATGTTTTGTGTGGTAGTTAATTAAATCTAATGTAATTTGACTATCCATGTGAATTGCTACTGTTCGCTTATTAAAGGTTACATTGTCTATATTTTCCAACTGTTCCAGGGCCCTCAATATAAGGAACTGCTCTGCTTGATTGTTTGAGCATTTTTGGTGCAGCTGAACTGGCATATTGTTAATATACATTTTTATTCCTGCCTCTACACCTGCATCGCTTTTGTTGCCATTAGTGTATATCTTCAATGTATACTCTTGGTCATTTTATTTCTCCTCTATTGTAGGTATATCAGCAGGATGAGGCCATTCCTTGAATGGTGTTTCACTGTCAAATAGGTCTACCGTTGTCCTCCATTTATGATTGGACTTCCCTGGATTCCTCTTGTGAAATTGTCTAATTTGGTGATTTCTTAAATGCTTTACTGGATTACTGGAATAAAACATGTGATAATGCAGAGAGCCTTGTGTGATGTTGTCCTGAATACCTTTGCTATTTTGATGTTTATAATTCTTTGTACTCTTCTTAATTTCTTGCATTGTAAGTCTGCTGTATAGCATCTATCCAGAGAGGTGCTCCATAAGAAAGAAGAGGCAGAATGGCTCCATTGTATATTTTCTCAGCACATCAGATCGTAGCCCATATTTTATTTTGTCAATTCTAGATAGAGAATATATGAAGTTGGTACATTACTGTGTTACATAGTCTATGTGCTGATTAAATTTCAGTCTATTGTCAAAGACCACTCCAAGGTATTTTATAGTATTAAATTGTGCTACTTTGTTGTTGTTTAAGTAAATGTCTAACTGATGGCTTATGTTGGATTTCCTCCTAGAATGTATATAAACTGCGATTTCTGTGCATTGAATGTTATTTTGTAGTTTGTAACCCAAGTATGTGTGTGTGTGGGTGTTAGTAAACAGTTGTTATACTAAGCTTTGACATGGATTTAAATATTTTTGTGGCAACACTTTGATCATATCCAGACATTGTTGAAAATATTTAAAAATTATGCTTATCTATGTCAGAGTTCTAATAAATGAAGTAATCTTTAAGTCGAATAGTGTTTTTAAACGTATATGCTGATTAAAATAAGTAAGGAATTTACAGTTGCGAGTGGAGGAGAGCAGCTTTGTCACATGTATCACTTGACTGCCCTACTTGCTTATAACTTATACTGTTGCAACTCACATAACATTAAAAATTAATATAATTAACCAACATGTAAATGTATTTACAGTTTTCTGCTTTGGTCTAAAGTTCAGCATAAGTTGATCACTCTTTTGACAGTCTATAACATTGCACTAGTAAATACACTATTTAAAAAAAAAACACACTCTCACCAGTTACTTTTTGTATGTCATAACATGTTTAAAATAGTTTAGCACAGATACACTGTATACATTTTCTCATATGTGTTTTAATATCACAAAACTCACACAAGAGAATCTTCCAGAGGAAATACTCCACTGGAAAATAAGATCTGACAGAGTACAAATTTTCAAGTGTATATCATGTATGGCTATGTAGAGAGAGACATCTTTTAAAAAAATATTTTTTTTCTCTCAACATCCATAGCCTAGGTTAGCCCCTTTGTCATCTTTCCTGAGTTTCTTAGACCATTATATGTTGCAAAACTTTTAAATGCATTATTACAATAGAAATAACTATGGAAAATAGATGACAGAAATTAAAAGAACAATACAATGAGCACTGTGATTTACAGCAGCTCCCATTATAGTTCAAGATTTTCAAAATACAATGTGGGACCAAAACACATGTTTGATGATCTGTACAGCTTGATTACACCCTTGATTCCTCCCAATTGTGTCTGGGAACTGCTGAGTTTACAAAAGAGTGCACATGTTCTGTTACCTATTGTACAGTCTCTATAGAAATTATGTTGTGTTGAAAAACTCATCCAACTGAACTCACAAGCTTTTAGTTTTGACAATAAGTAAAATCTTAAAATAAGAAATGTTATTAAGTAGTTTTGAATAACGAGAATTTTCACAGTGAAATATAGTATAATATAACAAATTATTATTAAGAAAATCACTCAAATTTCACTAATTTTGTTCCACTCAAGAGACAGTGACAGAGAGACATGGTATCATGCCGAAAATGAAGGCAACAGCCTTTGAAACATGTTCAAGTAGTGAAATTTGAGTGTTTTCCTCAATATTAATTTGTTATAAGAAATGTTATGTTTTAATTTGGTTAGAGCACTGTCTTTTGCTACTTCAAAATTAATAAGAAGAGAAAATAACATGGGAGGTCTTAAAGCTGTGGCAAAAAGGTGCGTTGAAGAAAAGGATGAAGGCAAACCTCAGAAATACCAGAGAGAGATAGAGAGAGAAAGAAAGGAAGGAGGGAGGGGGGGAGCGAGGAATGAAGGAAAGAAATTTTCTTCAATTATATATGACTGTAGTAGATGTAATATAGATTTAATATAGCACTCTTTTTAATTCTAATTTTAAGGGGATATAAAAAAATTCAAATTATCCAACATTTAAAAAATATATATATATATATTATGGAAAAGAAAATCAGTAAAGGAATTTTTTCCCAAAATGAATTAACTTGCAATAGCACTCACCTTAAAAACTGCCATATTTTTGTGGTCATATATTGCAAGACAAAAATCCACTCACAAGCATTAAGCTACTAATAAATGAAAATATTTTAATGTAGGCCAAAAACATGTAAAAAAAAAAAAAAAAAGCACGGACACAAGACTTTGTTTTATTTTATTTTTATATTTACGAGGTCAAATCAAAAAGTCTTTGCCCATATTTTTATAAAGCCAAAATAGTACACATACAGGGAAACAGAAACTTCAACTGAAAAGTTTGGAAAAACAGTCCATAAGCCCAGAAACTGTTCATCACTTCAGATGGAAGATTCTCATTTGAATTTGAAAAGATTTAAGCTCTTTTTTGCTTTAGTTGGGTGCTGTATCAGTTTCAAATGAATAAGAATTTAGGAGAGTCTAGGTTCAATTCTGAGCAACTAAATGGAGATTTTTATCTTACTAAAAGGATATATACCTGTAGCATTTGGTATAAGGTACTAAAAGATTGTTATTTCTATCATTTTTGGAAAAAAATTGAAGGGTTGTATATTTGTCTGCACATAGTATCCACTTGGGAGGGTTACACAGAACATAGTGGTTTTCCAGAAAGTAAAGAAATGTATCTACTTTGACAGCATTGCAAGAAAAGGCTTATTGTAGCTGAAGAGGGTGGAGGAGACGGAAGCAGTAGTAAAGATGATGCATCTGCACATGCTTCACATCATCGAAAGCATCGTCACCATAAACACAGGTCACATCGCAGTATGTCAGATTTGATAAACTATGGTGATGAGTTGGGTCCAGGTCAGGAAGAAACTCAGGAAGATGTGATAAGTGGCAGGTGAGAAAGAATCAGATATACAAGCAAGTGTTAAGCGTATCATTGGTTAGATTGCAACACCCATATTTGCATTTAACATTAGTTTACAGAGGAACAAAAACCTATTTTTCTCTAATGAAATATAGCTCTGAAAATTTATATTTTATTTTCTAAGAAAGTTAATTAAAAAAAATGGCACCTGTTGTTCTTTAATTGCGGCAGTTATGTGGTTATGATGTTGAGTTATCTGGCAGAAATGAACTTATGTGTATTGCAGTTTTAAATGACAATATGAATAAACTATTATAAAAAGTTGCTTGTTCTGGTTAGAGGTGCCCAGGATAGATCTGAATGATGTTTTGTAGTGTAAAGACAAAGATTGTACATCTTGCCTCTCATTTCCCAGTGACTTTTTGTTGAGTGCTTCTAGATTGATTCTTTTACTCTATAATTTGAAGGAATTTATACTATTTAGGGCTGCAGCTTTGTTGTTAGATAAACTGCTTTATAGTGAGGTACTAGGTTCATGTGTCCTCTTGTGATAGAAGCCAAAAATGGATAATGTGTCTACATCACAGATATATGGTAGTGCAAAGAATTAAAGAATTATGCTGATGGTTAGGATTCCCGTGTTCTTTACTGAAGCTTCAGAAACTCAAAGCTCAATCTGAGAGCTTAAATTTAAGGGTCTGAAGGTACTCATCCACGATACAATTTAAATACTTATAACTACAAGTTGTGCAATAAAAATTGAGTTGATGTAAACAGTCTGGCAATTTCAAAAATTGCATGCGCCACTCTAATCTCACACATTTTTCTAGTTGCATGCAATTTCAGAAGTGGCACTGTGTATGCAGAGGAAGAGGAAAATTTGCACCATCTGAAAGTTGTATGAACAATTTAGATAATTTTTGTGGTGCAACTTGCTGATTATCATCTGCTGCTTTGGTATAGGTGTCTGCAAAGCTGACGTAAATTGTTCACTATTAAAACATATAACCTGCTTTGGTATAGGGTGTTTTAAAAGAGAGATAAAATGAATTACAGAAACAAGGTAGGTATGCATAATTTTATTTATGGTAAACAAAATGAAACATTCATTATTTGTATGATGGTAGTAATTATATATTTAATCTCTTTATAGGTTATGGCTCAGAACACAAAGCTAACAAGAAAGATGATAAGGATGTTAATTGGGTTAATTGAATCTAAAGAAGGCTTATGCAGAGTTGAAATAAACAAAATAGCAGAATGCTTTAAATGAAATTGGATCTGAAATGAACATATCTCTGGATGAAATTAAATAAAAATTCATAAATTTAGGTCCTAATTCACAAATGAGAGGAACAAAATGACAGTAACAAAATCAGAAATTGGTACAAAAGATAAATATCAAACGAAGTGGGAATTCTTTGATGCCCTTCAGTTCATGTTTTGTCACACTAGGACGGATAATGACACAGTGGATTCAAGTACACTCATTTTAAATGTGTGGTATTGCCATAAAACCTCTCCTTTATGGCAAAAATATTCTTTGAACTTATCCCAAATGTTTTTAGCTGATGTATGAGGATTTCCAGCTGAATTTCTTTGTAATGATACAAAGGTACAAGCCATTGTACCAAGAGTCCATTGTAATCATTCCATCTTCATTTTCCCCTTGTAATGTTCCCCTTGGAGCGTATGATGGAGGAGAATGTGTAATTAAAAAATTGTGTAAAACACAAATAGCACATGCCATTTTTTTGACTTTAAACGGTTCTAGTTCCATTGTTCTTCTGAGACATCGAAATTGAGCTGAGATAATTCCAAATACATTTTCTATTATTCTTCTAGCTCTGGACAAGTATTATTCATTTCCTGAGCACTATGATTTTTGAAAGTAAAGTATTTCATGATATATTATTTTAGAAAATGGCACAGGTATGATATATGATTTTAGTGCAAATGCATCATCCACAACAATAACAAATGGCACAGGTACTGTTCTTCCTGATAAAGGTTTTATATTAGGTATGTTTAACCATTGTTTTCAAGGACAGTCAACAGAGAACAATTTCTGTCAAATATCCTTCCATCAGAGTCTTGGCCTTTAGATCCAACATTTTTATAGGTCAGTTTGTAATTAGCATCTGCTAGGGTCATTAAAACAATATGTGAGCTCCTTTATAGTTGAAATACAAGCTACCTGTTTTCTGGAACATGGATGTTTATATGTTTTCCATCCAAAGTGCCTAAGCAATTAGAGAAATGCCATTTCTTGTGGAAATCTTTTGCATTTCAATCCATTCATCATTTGTATTTGGTATCTGAAAAGTAAGATGATAAATAATTAATAGTAATTGAAGCGTGCTTTATTATAGGAAATGGTTACAGACAAAATTCCAAGTAATGGGGAACATAATAGTGGTGATGATGACTGTGACATAGAACAACTAGAAGGAAATGATTCCTGTGTCAACTCTCAAAACAGCTGGTATGCTTCTCCAAGCCCAGGCTCTTCAAACTTTTCACAGAAGAGTGGCAGCAAACGATACTGTAACTTCTAACTACAAGAGCAGGCTGTCATTAACCAATGCGTAACTTTACTGCAGAATGCCGATAAAAAAGATGAATTCAATATCTTTCAATTCATGTGGCAAATGAAATGTAACAACTCAATAATGATTATTTAAGATACAAAATCAAGAGTGTCATACAACAATGCATTCTGAATGTTAACAATCAGTATGCAGCAAAGAAGTTCAGCATTCCAGCTCCATTGTCAAGATTTATGTCAATGCCACCACAGATAACAAATGTAATGCTGTTGCAAGAATATGTTCTTGTGGAACAGCAGGATGAGCTGTTTCAAAAGTAAAATTGTAGCTTGAAATGTATATGTACATCTTAAAAGTAATTAAACAATTATATACCTTTACTTAGTCTTCTTTCATAGCACTGTAAGTCGGTCCTGGTGGTGTAGTGGTAACCATACTTGCCTTCTAAACCCAAGGTCGCGGGTTCAAACCCGGCCAGGATCAATGGATTTTTTCGGGTGTAAAAACGTAAGTATGGCTTCCTTTGAAAGGGAAGTAAAGCTGTGGGTCCTGTGTTGTACATTTACGGCACGATAAAGAACCTCAAGCCTGAAAGAAGAGGCCTCTGAGCAAAATTTGATAGCCATTTCACACCCTGAATAGAATGGGAGGCTGATGACCTGTGATGTTAAAGAGCATCCTTAAATAAACAAATCAAAAAATAAACACTGTAAATAGCATCACACACCTCAGGTATTAATGCATGAAATGGTGCATGAGGGTATACAAAATAGATACATTAATTAATGGTATTGTTGCCTGAAAAAACAATAATTTAAATGGATTTAAATTAAGTGGGTCAAACTTGAGAATGAGAATGTTGGTTCTGAAAACATGTCGTAACTTAAATACAGTAAGTGAAGTGTGTAAGAAATTTACCTGCATTGTATAAATTAATATATAATATCTTTACTGTAAGCAACTTCAAAATTTAACAAATAGGTTATTTTAATTTAAAAAATGACAACTGCTACCACAAATTGTATAATTCTTTATAAACTGACTTACCTGTAGCTAAATAGTTCAATGTCAACACAAGACATTCTGTTGGATTTTCTCATTAACATGTCTTTCTTTTGTATTAAAGGTGCTACTCTTCTCATCAGTAAACAAAGTCATTCACTGACATTTGTAGAAAACTATTATAGAATGCTTGGTATTCAAGTACAACTGGTGTAGCAAGTTATTAACTATTCCACAATGTTCATGACACAATTTTGAAGAAGTGAGAAGTTGAGGGAAACAGTTGTTAAGCTCATATAAGAACTTTCGAAAAATAAGAAATTTTTAAAAATTCTGTTGGAACTTACATGGTGAAGCTTGTTAAATGTAAATTATAATTAATTTTCCTCTAACACACTCTTATGCTTCACTTACTTTTAAATATGGAGGAACCGGTTTCAAAGAGACATCCTCTCCATCTTCAACCAACTTGACGACTGGTATGAAAAACGAACATCTATGAGGACCTGTAGAATCTCAGGAACCTTAAGTACAAACAGATTGATAGGTCAGCAGTGGCACATCATTTATGGAAAGATAATAACGACATAAAAAGAGAAATAAAGTTACTAAAAGAAGCACACGGACGTACAGAATTGGACACATGGGAGAAGATTTACATTCATAACATAGAGATCATCTTATGAATTTCGACATTATAGGAGAATGTAATACCAATTTCCAGTTTATAAAGAAAAAACACCACCAGGACGGAGCCACAGGTCCTCATAGATGTTCGTTTCTCATACCATCGTCAAGTTGGTTGAAGATGAAGAGGATGTCTCTTTGAAACTTGTCCCATCGTATTTAAAAGTAAGTGAAGCATAAGAGTGTGTTAGACGACAGATTAATTATAATTTACAGTTGTTAAGCTTTTCTGTTATAGAACTGATCCTATATATGCTAAGGCACAGATAAAGCAAATACAAGTAGCGAATTTAGTAGAGATAATATTCCACAAAGACTGCAATTCATGCTTACTCTTGCCAATATAATCATATTAAGCTTGTACTCAAATAAAGTGGGGATTGCAAATAGAAATAAGATGTTTAAACTGAAAGACATGTAAAAGTTTATTCATAAAAAATTCACAACACAAAAAGACTGGGAATCTTACGTAATTATAATATGCTGAAAAAATACAAGAAGATGAATTCATGAAAGAAATCAGACATTGAAACTTTAGAACTTATAATATAAATTTAAAATTGAATTATACAGAACATGTTTCACAGGCTTTTGTCCACATCATCAGCTGTGAGTTAAGAGTATTACATTGAATCACTAGCTAATTAAGAACCTATAATATAAATATTGTACTTACAAAAGACTACAAGACTACAAACCAATTGAAAAGAATCCACTCAATAAATGCAATAAAATGTTAAATAAAACATTAAATGAAGTCAAAACACTATCCACTACTGAAAAACAGAAAATCACACAGAGTAATCCAGTACTACCCAGGCATTATGCACTACCTAAAATACATAAAAATGATAACAGCATTAGACCAATGATAAACAATTTCAATTCACCCACATACCAGGTAGCAAAAAAAAATTGATCAAAGTCTTCAATTCTTTTAAGAGATTCCAAAATTTGAGCATTAAAAATTCAGTTGACCTAGTCAAAAAACTTGAAAATAGCAGAATTACGACTGGAGATATAATGGTTTCATTTGATGTAAAAGCCTTATTCCCGAGCATACCTATAGAGAAACTTATGATTATACTAAAGAAATGGTTAACATCAATAAATTTAAAAACAGAAGAAATAGAAGACTTATTAAAACTTACTAATATTTGCATTAAACAAAATTACTTCAGCTTCAACCAAAAATATTACCAACAAGTTTCAGGCCTAGCTATGGGAAACCCTTTGTCACCTTTTCTAGCAGAATTATTCATGAACTCATTTGAAATACACATCACAAAAGCCTTCCCTTTAATTTTCAAGTCATGGTATAGGTATGTGGATGACATTTTTGCAATAATATTGAAGAAACACTGAATAGATACCCTGAAACTTCTTAATTTGCAACATGAATCCATACAATTTACTATAGAAGAAGAAAGAAATGGGTGGATACCATTTCTAGATTTAAAAATTATAAGAAATAGAGATTGTTTCAATTTTGGAATTTATAGAAAAGAAACACACACAGAAAACTACATAAAAATGAGAGTTATAACCCCATTCCACATAAATATGCAGTTTTTCACAGTTTGGCACACAGATTGATGAATATTCCACTCACAGAAACAGAGTACAAAATAGAATACAAACAAATAATAAAGACAGCTATAATGAATGGTTTCAACATAGACACAGTGATAAAAATTATCAATAAATCTAAAAGACAAAAAGGGATAAGGGAAGTCTCCACACTGAAAAATGCAAAAGAAGAATACAAATTCAAGTTTCACCTACCATCCAATTTACCACAAGTTCAAGAAAGTTTTCAAAGAACATGGGATAATGTTAGCCCCAAAGAACAGATACAACATCAAGAATTTATTAGGTTGCACAGTAAAAGACTCCATACCAACAGAACAGAAATCAGGAATTTACGAAATAAAATATGCAGATTGTGAACAAAGCTACATAGGCAAAACAAAAAGAAATTTGGAAATTCGGAGGAAAGAACATTTTAGGAATATTTGGTTTAAACAGGTGGATAAATCCGCAGTAGCAGCTCACTTTTGGACCAAAAACCATTAAATAAAACTGGGAATTAAATTGCTGAAACATCTTCACAACCCATTGGAGTTGTCCACTTGGGAAAAAAATTTTCATATTAAAAAATATAGAAAACCTAATGAATTTCGAGTTTCCTCCTATGGATGAGCTCAGCAACTTCCTACTTCAACCAACAGAGGCCACCACAGGAACATCCTTTGTCCAGCCATAGTTTCAAGTAACGGCAGTTGAATGAGCAACTGAAAATGGGAGAGATTCTCCCGAAATGCATCTTACTTTTGTGTAAGTGAATGGAGTTTAGTGTAAAAATTAAATACCTAAGTTTAGGTTACCTATAATATAAGTTTAAATGATTCAGATGACAAAGACAATGACAGTGAAAAACTGTATACAAATGTAAGTGAATGTGTTGGCAACAAAACTAATCTTGTAGAGACATAATTATCAAAGAGAAAATGTAATGTATAATGTAACACTAATATCTGTAGATGGTAATGCATTTGATAAATGGATTAATGAAATTCATTTTTACAATGCAAGACATAATACTGATGATGTACATAGAATACATAAATACAAAAGGAAAGTAAAGCATGATCCTTGTGTAATAACTGGTATACTACAAAATTAGCCAGTGAAATAAAGGCACTCTCTGGCAATAGATTTAAAAATAGGACTCAAGAAGTATCTAATCTGTAAATGTTTGTATAATATTGATGAATTATAAATATTTTAATTAATGTATACTTTATATATGAGCATATGTTTAATGTTGCAAAGTCTGATACTCATTTTTGTATGAGTCTGTTGACTGTATAAAGATCATATTTCACTGGCTAATTTTGTAGTATACCAGCTTACACAAGGATCATGCTTTACTTTCCTTTTGTATTTATGTATTCTATGTACATCGTCAGTATTAAGTCTTGTATTGTAAAAATGAATTTCATTAATCCATTTATCAAATGCATTGCCATCTACAGATATTAGATTACATTATACATTACATTTGCTCTTTGATAATTATGTCTCTACAAGATTTCAGTTGTTAAAGATGCAACATGATGAGAAAGTATTTCTTTAGTAGAACCAATAGTCTGTTAATATATGTTTGAGTAGCACATCCCCAAACTTCAATACAATAATTCAGATGTGGAATGATCAAACTATAATACATAATTTTTAAATAAGTATTGGGGCAATGTATCTTTTTATGATTCTACATAAATAAATAAATTTACTTATTTTATTACATGCAAAATTTATATGATCAGCTCAAGATAGACCACTATCAATCTTGCCACTGACACTATATACAAACATACATGTAGTATATGTATTATAGTTGGTAAGGAACAATGATTTAATTGTTAACAGCGCCCTGTTTCACAAAAGTATGGTCTAATGCATTACAAGTGTATGCACTTGTAACTTGTAGTTATTAGTAAAATTCTGTTCAACAAAGGCTACTACTACTCTAGTATTCTACTTCATACTTACAAATGATTTTTTTATTCTGTTCCACACAGAAGTATTAGTATTAGTTGAGCAGGTAATGTGTATAAATTTCTCTAAAATTGTAGGAACATTGGTAGCTTCAAAAATTAGAACAAAATTTATTATCTTTGTAATGATTTTGGGAGCCAGTTGACCCAAATGTGCTAAGTATTAGCTAAAGGATGATAATGATGAATAGGAATATGTATAAAGAAGGAATAAAAAATATTTGTGTCTAATGGTAAAGTTAGGTTAAATGCAAATAAAGTACAACTTATGATTGACATTGGCATATCCTGTTCCAAATGCATATTTCAGACCAGCATTTTAGTTAATATATTTTTAAGGTTCTTGCTACATGCCACGAAAATAATTTCTTTTCATTCATCATTCTCTTTTAAAATAATCTATTTTGGCACAATGTTCCCAATTTTTTTTGCCTGTGAGAACATGATTGTCAAGCAATATAAACAAATACATAAATATAAAGGATCAAATAGACTAATAAAATAAATGACCCAGAGCAATTGGGAAGCTCGATTCTTCTTTCATCTCTCGATGGCTGAAATTGATGTTCCTAAATGTAGCCTTATGGGACCTTTGTCAAAGTGGATTAATATGCTTGAATATTGATTAATACATAATTTTTTTTTTTTTTTTAATGATTTATTCATAGACGCTCTTTAACAGCTCAGGTCATCAGAGTCCCATTCAACTCAGAGCGTGAAACGGCCGACAAATTTTGCTCAGAGGCCTCTCTTTCAGGCTTGAGGTTCTTTTTCGTGCCGTAAATGTACGACACGGGACCCACGGCTTTACTTCCCTTCCGAAGGAAGTCATATTTAGGATTTTTACGCCCGAAAAAATCCATCGGTCCTGGCCGGGTTCGAAACCGCGATCTTGGGTTTAGGAGGCAAGTATGGTAACCACTACACCACCAGGACCGACTATTAATACATAATAATAAAGTATTTAAATTATCATTATGTATGAGGAGAAAACAAGACCCATTCTGCAAGAATGGCAATGATACCCTCTGTGCATTAAAAACCCCTAAAGAGTAAACATAACCTAATTCAAGGTATGGAAAACAGCTGTTTCTTCATCTTGCTCTTATATGATGTCACTTGTAACTTTTTACTCATACTTTACGAGTGTAGCATTTCTTTTATGGAACAGAAAGTTACGAGTACTTTTACTAATATACTTGTATGTTTTAGACCATACTTTTGTGGAATAGGACTCAGAAGTTGTGCTACAGCATGCATGGGGATTAACAAATTGGCAACTTTCTGCTAATATTCACAACTCATTCACTTCCTCAAACTATTTCCATTTGTCAAGCACTGCATCTAACTGCAACAAGGAAGTGGTTAGAAAATTTAATTGAAAATGGCAAACAGTGAAGCAGTTTGTAGAATTAATGGCCAAGAAACCAATGCATGCAAGGGAAATCTGCACATATTGTTCTTTATTCAGCACAAATTTTGCATCTAGCCAAGTTGTCTAGGTGAAAGCAAAGCAGTCTAACAGCAGAACAATTATCTCACAAGATGTAATGGAGAAGGAAATAATAGATGCTTTAGCAAGAAAGAGCCAAAGCAACTCTCCAAAACCTGTTGCTGAAAAATTAGCTTTTCTTATACTAAAATATTTATTTAAACTAGCTTACAAAGATATACCAGATATAAAAATATTGACAGCTTCTAAAAAAAATGGCAGAAAATCAACTGGTAGTATTCATATAAAAAAGGAAACAGCTCTATGAAACAACCATTTAAGATCAATATTTATTAGTCTCCAAATTGTGCTCTGCATTACCTAAATGAGGTATATATTGTAATATATGGAATGACAGGGGTTAGAGTAAGCTCCTTTCAAGGGGCAATTCTTCGAAATATAGTAAACAAAAAAGTCATTAACTAAAAATGTTCATTGGAACTTGTACAATGAAGTTAATCATATAATTAAGATCATTGCATGAATGAGTCGAACTACAAGCTCTTATTGCTCCATTTATTTATTTATAATATGTAGCTATCCAAGTAGCCTATTCCTTGCAGGCTCGAAGGCCAATTTATTAATTAGAAATGTTAATACACCATATTATAAACAAGTAAGCGGAGCAATAAGAGTGTGTAGTTTGACTCAATCATGCAATGATCTTAAAAAAGTCATTACTATTTTGTTGTATAAAGGTCCCTGTGGCCCATAATTAACTGTTGAGCATCAAATTGTTTCCACTCTTTTGTAAAAACGTGCAAGAATTAGAGGTTGCCCTGTTCAGAGTGAAAATAACAAAACAAAATCTCTGTGACTAATTTTCTCCTACCTACCAATCTCCAGATTGGTGTTAAATGGTAGAATAAATTGCCACATGCTGCAAAAAATACTGTGAGTGGCAAAAGAATTAATGGTGCTCTTGCGATGTGCAAACGTACACCAGTTTGCATGATACTACCATATCACTTAACCTCCTCACCCATTAGCATTCAGTCAACCAGCTAGATCTACCTCAGTACCTACTTGTAACCCGGGGCTACCTGCTAGGAACAGTAGCAGTTCAATGACTGACACACAAAAGTCATTGTGTGCCAAATTCCTATGCTGCACAAAGTTGCCAGATAGCATTTTAAAACATGATTAAGACTGCCAAAATTATAAGAGATGCAAAGAAAATGATAGATTTTATGTTTCTCTAAATATTCTCTACACACTCTTAAAAGGAGCATACTCTAAACCCTTCCATCTCATACATAATGTGTAATTTTAGCAAAATATGTAACGTTAATGTTAAATTTTAACATTTGAAAGCTAATTACCAGAATTACATAAATGCATTTTTCAAAAACAAAAGAAATGAAGGAAAACGAATAAACAAATCAGAATCTAACTCTAATCATTGAACACTAGAAAAGAATTGCTGCTTATAAGAATTTAAGAATTTAAAATGATTGAGTCAATGTGGAACTGAAGATGGGAGTGATTAGCTCCAGAAACTTAGTTTTCCTTTTTTAAAATATTAGTGATGTAAGTGTTACAAATTCGACTCAAATCATTTTAAATTTTTATAATTAATCATCACTTACAAAAATCCATCATATTTAACTAATAGCTACTTATATTAACATACTCTCAATTTTTTTGTCTTTCTTAATCCTAGAGACCCATCACAGTCAGAAACTGGGCTGGAGCAACATTCAAAACATGGATCACGATCAACACACAGCCGAGTTAGATCCAGCAGTCAGACTGCTTTGTTGAGGAAGTTGGAGGAATTGCATAATGAAAATCAGGATCTCACTAGCAAGCTTCAGCAAATGTCTCACTCAAGTCAGGATTCAGGGTATCCTAAATGTGAGCTTAAGATATACTTTTGAATATATCTGTGTTAGATGTGAAGAAATAATGGTGTCTTGGTGAAGTATATTGCACTTTTTGATTTGTTTTGATTAATGTTGGCACTAGAATTTAAACTACAATTTAGATGTAGAATAATAAATGTTAAATATATTTTGCTGTCTGAATATTATAACACTTTTAAAATTTAAGAACACAAAAAAGAAAATCAATAAAAACATTTTCACAAAAAGACTTTCAGATGTATCAGAAAGCAAAGCATCTATTTTACTGTAACCAGCATAATATATAAACATTCTAAGTTGGATCAAGTAATTAGCCAGTGTACAGAGAGAGAAGCATAAGTTGGAAGAAAAAAACATTTCTTTTATTAAATAAATTAACTTACAAAGCTGTAGGCAATGGATTGGTAATATATAGTACACTAATGTATTAAACATGTTCACACTAACTCCACTTACTTGCATAACACTAGAACATGTTTCAGAACCACTCGATTCCATCATCGGTTGTGTTGACTGACTGCTCAAATTGGTGATTGGATCCCATAGTGCTTCTGTGGCAGTCTCTGATTCTTCTAGTAGGAACTTGCTGAGTTCATCCATGGATGGAACAATCAAATTCATTAAGCTTTTCATATTTTTAGGATAAAATTTTTTTCTGAATTGGATAGCTCCATTGGGTTGTGAAGTTCTTTCAGCAGCTTAGCTTCTGGTTTAATTTCATGATTTTTGGTCCAAAAATGAGCTGCTACAGCTGATTTATCAACCTACTTAAAATGAATATTCCTAAAGTGTTCTTTTCTTAGAATTTCCAAATTTCTCTTCATTTTTCCAATGTATCTCCAATCACAATCTGTACATATGGGTACATAAATTCTTTCATTGAAACTATTGGTTATTGTTGTATTAATTATCTGTTGGTATTCAATTTTGTACTCTGTTTCTGTGAGTGGGTTAATAATTATTTTTATGTTGTGTAAAATACTGCATATTATGTGGAGTAGGATTATAATTGTTATTTTTTATGTAATTTTGTGTGTGTCTCTTTTCTTTGGATTCCAAAGTTCAGTCTTATCTCCATTTCTTATAATTTTTAAACATAGGAATGGAAGCCAATCATTTTTCTCTTCTCCTATGGTAAACTGTAGATTTATGTTGTAAATTAAGAACTTTCAGAGCATCTATTCAATGTGTTTTAGTATTACTGCAAATATGTCATCCACATACCTATACCATGTGTTGAAAATTAAAAGGGAGGCTTTGGTGTGGTATTTTGCTTATTTCATTGATAGTGTATGTTGGTGGGTAACTGTAATTCATTATACTTTGTAATGCTGCTTTAGAGTAAATTTAGACAATAGTTCTTTTATTTATGTTAGGTCTATACAGTAGATTTTTTAAAGCTGCTCTAATGGCCATTATTTTACCATCAAAATTGTTAGCATACTGTCCCAAATTTTACATTGGGAGAATTCTTCACAGTGTATTTCAAGGCCTGTTTCTCCATTTTTAAGTAAGATCACCACGGGTGGCTGAGGTCATTAATGCACGGACTCGTGAGCGGGAGGTTTGGGTTCAAATACCGCCAGGACCGTCCTCCCTGACTGAGGTTCTTTCCAGGTTTTCCTCAGTCCTCATAAATGGCAAATGCCAGGGAGGTACCCTACACTTAGGCCTGGAACGATTCTTTCCTTAAAACTAAATCCTTTCCCAATTTATCATTTCATCTCATGTATCATCACTGTCCATCGCCTGCGGTGCCTCTGTAGCAAAAACGGATGTTAAACTGGATGGATTCTATCTGGGAGGTTGCATTGAATATGGGGGAAGTACTTTTATTTAAGAACTTATCTATTTTCACGTCCATTCTTATTAAAAATGATAACTGTTTCATTATGACTATTTTGATCAGTTATACAGCAGCACAACAATGGCTATTGTGATTGAATAGATGGCAAATTGTTTCCAATTTGCAAATTAATTACCATCAAGCAGCAAAGTAAATGGAGAGGTTTCCAATAATTTCATTTCGGATAATAGTTCAGTGTAGTAAGTGCTGTCAATCTTAATACTTCAGTCAGGTTGTTCTTGGAGACCATTGTATCCAAAAGTCTGTTTTTTTTTAATAGTTATGTGCTATGAGGAATATAAAAACTGTTTATTCCTGATGTTGATTGCTTTTTAATTTCTGTCCCAAAAACTGCCAATTTACTATCTAGCTTTGTTTTAATTAGCAGGTTGTTTGTTATGCAGCAGTAGGTGTTGCTTTTTACAGTTTCTGTTATTACTCTTAATGACATAGATTGGTTGTATTGTATCCAATTTAGTTTTAAGTTGGTTGTTTATTATGGATGTTATCTCACTTCCATAGAACAAATTGGGCTTTATGTAGCTTTTGTACATGTCATCAAGGAGACCTATGGATCCTCCCCATTTTTGATTTATTTATTTTTATTTTGTTTCATCATCATCATCATCATCATCGTCGTCGTTATTGTTATCATCATCATCATTATTATTATTATTATTTTATTAGTGTTTAGCGCCTATTTTTTACTACTGAGGCACCACAGGCAGTTCCCCATTTTGATGTCTGCTAGTCTTCTCAATATGTTGTTCTTCTTGTTCAGAGAAGGAAAGTTTTTTTCAAGTGTTATTCCAATATATTTATTATGTTCTTTCTCTTGAAGTAGCTCATTATTGAGTTTAAGTTGTAAATAATCTGTGTGTTAAAAATCAAAAAAATGGAAAGCTGTCTTTTTAGTATATATTTCCATATTATTCCACGTTTCCATGCTATTGTTAATTTTCTGAATTTCATTTTCTAGTTTTTTGTAATGTTGTTTATTCTGTTCTTTTTTATTTGTTTGTTCGTTTATTTATTTATTTTGCTAATCCATATGGCAATATCATTCTGCAAGCAATACCATTTGCCTTTGGGAAATCAGCTAATATTTCGTTAATGTCATCTATGAAAATATTAAAAATAATTTTACTGAAGAAAACTCCTTGAGGAAAGCCTATTTTAGTCATATGTATCATATGGAATTTAAAGAGGACATTATTCCATTCTACAACTATGTACCTTTATGATGCTAATAATAGATCCCCCAATATTACTCTCTTTCTGTGCATAAAATATGCATTCTGGGTTTTTATTTCTAAAAATTGGAGAAAAAAAAATCTTTTATGTGCATAAATACACTATAGTTTATAGTTATGGCACAAGATACCTTGATATAATAACATAATTTCTGGAATTTTTCAGCTGCCACGGAAGAAGCTCTTCAGAAAAAAGATGAGCACATTGCAACTCTTCAAGCTGAACTAATAAAGCTTGAAACAAATAACAGAAATCTTGAAAAACAACGGGATGGTTTCCAGAAAGAAGTGGGGGAGTTGAGACAACAACTCACATCATACAAAGCAGATGCTGAGCAAATGGCAGCATTGCAGTTACAGAATAAGGAGCTAAGTGAGGATGTAAATATGCTAAAGAATCTGGTGTACAGATTAAACGTAGAACTGGAGCGATATCAACAGAAGCTACAAAAACAAAGTGGCACAAATGAACTACCCCCTTTGAAGACACTAGCTATGAATGCTGGGGGAATACAAGAAAAGCATGTTTCAGCTTTCTGGGAAAACATAAATAAAAATGCTCTCAGGCCATTGTTAGAGGCATATCAGGAAACAATAAAGGAAAAGGATGACTTGATTCATAATTATGAAAAAGATCTGAATAAGTTTGTAGCCAACTGTAAGCAGGTCATATCAGAAAATGAAAAACTTTATAGAGAGCTGGAGGAAGCCAGAAAAATGGTAAGCATGGACAAGCATATATTTTTGTGCTATTTTATACTTGAAATACAGAACTCAGCAGTTTAGGATGAAATAAATTCATCTGTGTAATAGATGATGCAAATACTAAGACAGAAATAATTGACCTCTGTTCATATGCATAGTATATTATAATTGTTTACACTGCGGCATCCTTCATTTTTATTAATGGCCTCTTTCATCCTCCCAAGGGTATTTTTTTTTTTAGGAAACCATCTCTTTAATTTGTTATATAGAAAGATTTTTAACAGTTAAATTAAGTTATTTAGTTTGTTTCTAACACTGGAACTTCACTAAACTTTTATTTTCTGGACATGTTTCAAATGCAATTGCATTCATTCTCAGCTACTTTCTCCAACTGCTGCTTCCTTGCTGTTATCCCTTCTACCTCATGGTTTGCTTGATGAACTACCTAATGGGCTCATCTTCTGGTGGGGTTTCAAAATTAATTGCCTGTTTATTTTTGTATACTATATTTTTTTTCCAAATTGGTTAATTCTATATGATTTTGTCTTGTTTTTAATAATAATTTTGTTTCTTTGTCTATTTCATAATTTTGTGACCAAAAGTGCACACAGTTTAAGTGCACTTAAACTGAATTTTTATTGTATGGAGCCAAAATTCTGTGTTCTTGAATATGTTCATAAATGTATTGCCTGCCAAAGGATGGTATGCGATTTTTTTGAAACTTGTTTTTATTTTTTTTCAATGTGCTTGTGTCTTTTTTGGTCTTTCTGCCTGGTATTTTTGGTGATCTCTTTCTATAACTACTTTTGTAAAACTATGTTTATTGCAACAATAATAAAATGATGTTTTTTGGATACTCCTATTTACTGGGAGGTATGTTATCTGTGTGTAAGGCTATGAAAAACTGCATATTGATGTGGTCTAGGATGAAGCTGCCTCTTTTTTGTAATTTTCTATGTAATTACAATTAAAGTTAATAAGTATGATACTAATATAAAAGGTAAATTGTTAAATGCCTTTGTAAACAACATTCCAAACTGTAGTCTTGTTTTATTTTCAAATCTAGGGATGAAGCTGCCTCTCTTTTGTAATTTTCTATGTAATTACAATTAAAGTGAATAAGTATGATACTAATATAATAGGTAAATTGTAAAATGCCTTTATAAACAATATATCTACATTCCAAACTGTAGTCTGTTTTATTTTCAAATTTATGATAGGTAGTAGTATGATGACTGGATCTCCACAGTGAAAGTGATTTCTCTTATAATTCTTAATGTGCAAGATAATTGGAACTGTCACAGTAAAGTGAATCAAATAAGTATTAGTATGTAGTGATGTGTCACACTAAACACTCATGCAGCTACTATTTTAAAACATGTTATGCCCGAGCCAAACAGTGTGTCCTTTAAAAATTACAGCACTGCTTCAGACAGTCAACTAGTATATCATGGATACAGGCAAGAGTCCAGAAAACATGTTCTACTAAAATAGTAAGTTAGTTAAACTGCATAAGTGTTTAATTAACTCATCACAACATATTAATAATTATTCTCGTATATGTGCAATAATTTGACTATATCTTCTATAGAGGGTGAACTGAACTCTACCAACAAATTTTCACAAGTTGTTCAAGAATCTTTTCTGAGTGTTTTGATATAAGAAACCCCATTTTCTCTGGTGGCTCTTTACTGGGTAATGTCATTGTTTTCATTTTGTAAGAGCTCCACCACATTTGTATTTGCTTACTTGGAATATGATGGTTTCTAAGCAAAACACAACATTTGATTGCTGTAGAGCATGTTTAAATTATGGTGAGCCACCTATTAATCAGTTACTCATCAGCTCATGATGACAGCAATTATTTATTTTTGAGGAAAGATGACAAAACATTACAAAAAATTACATGAAAAAATCCAAATCACATTGTTTAAAGTAAATATTCAAAATGTCGTTCCACATGATACAACAAACTTCACAGCAACACCCCATGGACTGTCGCACATGTTCTACCATCCCAGGAGATTGATGCACATAATCAGCTGCTGCCTACAATCCTTGCAACGGTTCCATATTAGTTTTTTTTTTGTATTGGGGATTTTCACAGTGAAATATAGTATAATATGACAAATTATTATTAAGAAATCACTCAAATTTACTAATTTTGTTCCACTTACTTAGACATGTTTCAAAGGCATTTGCCTCCATCTTCAGCCTTCAGGCAAATGCCTTTGAATTATGTCCAAGTAAGTGGAATAAAATTAGTGAATTTTGAGTGATTTCGTAAAAATAATTTTCATAGGTCCATATTAGTTTCGACAGGAGTCATTAAACTAGGTTCTTCATGTGATACCAGAAGAAAAAGTTCGAGTATGTCAGATCTGGTGATGGAGCTGGCCATGGAACAGGACCACCATGACTCGGTTGCAACATAAGTTTGAAACTTCATTTCTTGAACTTTCACCTTGGCTGCTTTCCACCTCATGAGTGATTTGCAAGGTGAAAGATTTCATCAAGATATTAAGGAGATGGAAAGATGATATCAGGGATGGTGGAATGAAGCATTGCTGGCAGACTACTGCTGATGCTTGAAGAGAGAAGATGAACAACCAAAACATAAACACAATCAACACAGCCTTCCTTCCAAGCAAAAAACAAAAGATGCTGATCTTTAGGTACCAAACTTTTTTATATGTATGTAGGTACCCGCTTTGTGTTTTAGATAGTAATATGGCATTTTAGTTTTGATTTTATAACACTTTATTTTACAAAAGTCAACTTTAAAATTGTTTTTGTGATTTATTTAAAAACCTTAGGTGATAGGGGAAAACAGATTTCAGCATTGAATTTAGCATGCCAAAATTGTTAAAATCACCATTTACATTTGTGACAGCAGAATTTATTATTATTGTTTTTTTATTTTTTAATAGTGCAATAGATGAAGCATTTATAAAATAAACAGGTCAAGCTGTCTGAGTAGGGTATTTTTCAGAGTTTTTCCTTAAACTGACAAAGTGAATTGCTAAATAGCTGTAAGGCACTAAGGACTCTGAGCTCATTTTCTCCATTATTAATTCATTTCATTTCATCATCCCTACAGACTTACACCTATAGTACTCTGTACACACACCACCACGGATGGCCAAGGTCGCTAAGGCATGGATTCATGAGTGGGAGGTTCAGGGTTCGAATCCCACCAGGACCGTCCTCCCTGACTGGGCTTTTTTTCAGGTTTTTCTCAGTCCTCATAACTGGCAAATGCTAGGGAATTACCCTAAACTTAGGCCTGGAATGCTTTCTTTCTGAAAAAAAAATATCCTTTCCCAATTTACCATTTCATCTCATGTATCATCAGTGACCACCGCCTGTGGTGCCTCAGTAGTAAAAACGGGCATTAAACACTACTCAAAAAAAAAAAATCTGTACACAATCTACAGATATTACAAGACGATCAATACTATCAAAGCGACAATAAATAAAACATTAAAATAAATAGACTATAAAGAATAGGTGAATAAAATGAAACTTTAACACAAGGACAAAAGAGCATTTTAGAAACAGAAAAAATCAATCACCTCTTTTGGTCACAAAATCATGAAATAAATATAGACACAGAATTATTAAAAACAGGCAAGGAAACCATATAGAACTTTCCATAAGGGGAAAAAATGTATAAACAAAAACAAACATCAGGCAGTAAACTTTGAAATCCCATCAGAAGATGACCTCATTAGGAAGTACCCCAAGCAAACCATGAGAGGGAGAGGAGGAGACAATAGCAAAGAAACAACAGCTTGAGAAATTAGTTCAAAGTGAGTTCAATTGCATTTTAAATATGTTCAGAAAATAAAAATGTTGCTGAAATTTCAGTATTAAAAAATCTAACCATAGTCCATAATGTAAGCTATTTAATTGTTAAAATTTTATGGAAAAAATCATAAATATCTGCATGATATTTGAAGCTTCCATCTTCTTTATTTAAATACATAACCAAATCACACAGATTCAATCTCTAATAAAGACATCTTGCTTTGTTAAATATTTTCCAAAGCTTTCACTTGCACTTGAAATAAGAATATCAGATAACTGACCAGATTCTAGGTTCTGTAATGTCATTAATTGCATTCATGATCTTGAAAGATATATAACAATTGGCAGGACATTAAACTCGTACAAACCTGAAGGCCACTTCAGCCATCCTGTGCAATCTAAAGTTAAGATGGAGGTACAGTTTTCAGCTTGTTTGCTCCCTCTCCAACCTTCATTGGGAAGATCATAGTTTATGTACTGCAGAGACAAAATGTTGGTGGTAAAATCATTAATCTAAAAATGTAAGCTTTTATCATTATCATCAATTATTTTAAAAAAATTTTGAAAATAATATGTGCTACTATGATTTGGTTTTGTAATGAGACACATTAAAACAAACTCTATTTTTTTTTTTAAATAGGTTTTACATATAATATATGTATATATTTTTTTCCCAACCATTTCAGCATTCAGCATTAAATTGGTTTTCGTTTTTGTTACTTTATAAAAATTGGAATGTCATTGCAGTTACAAAATACAAATAAATATCAGCAACAAAGAACTATATTATGTTTGTAGCAGAGCTTAATGAAATGATTCATTGAATGGAATCAGCATAGCTCAGAAATGCTTGCATTAAGATACTGTGAAGTATGTAATAACATTTTATGGTAGCTTAAGTTGTAATTGTTCAAAGGGTGAAGAGCGATATGAAGAATGGAAAGCATTACAAAATGATACATCAGTAATGCAAGAGCAAAATGATCTTCTAATGAATCAGCTTCAGGTCCAGAAGGACAAAATGCAACAGGTACAAACTGCGTATGATGAACGAGGTGAGCTAGAAAACATAAAATTTATATAGAATCATTTGAAAAGATATCATTTTCACCATAAAAATCCAAGTTATTGACAACTAATCACAATTTATTAAATTAAAATAATAACTAAAATAAAATAAATTACTTTTTATGTTATAGCTGTGAATTAGAAGATACCTATGCCATGTATGGCAAGCACAGTGAAGCTGGTCAACATTCATTTGTTGCAAAAATATATTTGTTTTTGTAACTTATCCACTTTTGTGCCACTGTGACTTCAGGTTATCAAATTGTTGATCATGAATTTTTTCTTTTATTTGGGGGAATAAAGTCGCATGGGACCAGATGTGGACTGTACAGAGAATGGGTCAATCATTTTCTGCAGAAATTGAGTTGTTTCCATTGCAGTTAGAGCAAAGGTATTGTCATGGTGCAACAGGATACCATGCAGCCCAGTCTTAAGATGCTTCGTCTTCATTACATTGAAGGACTTGGGACAGGTATTTTGTGGGGTACCATCTGACCATGACAATTTTTGTCCCTCAGGTGGAATTACCACAAAAGTGGCCATTAGCTGAAGAACAGATCCTCTTTCTTCTTGCCAACACTTCTCGCCCATCTCATTTTTATTGGAAGATTCTATCCTGGAAACACCCAGACTGATGCTTAGTTTCTGGATCATATGGTATATCCAGCTTTCTTCACCTGTTATGAAGTTAAATGTGCATTTTGAAATTCATCCAAGAAATTTTTCGAACATTTTCTGACACCAATGCACATATGCTATTTTCTGCTCATCTGTGAAGTGGTGGGGGAATCTAACGACTGCAGAGCTTCCTCACAGAAGTTATTTTTTTCACTGCTGCAATTCCAATATTCAGGGGCTTCTTGAATATGATAATATGATATTCCCACCACATATGCTCTGCACTTGGTACATTTTCATCCATTGTTGCTGTAGTGGGCCACCCTGCACGGTCTTCATCTTTGAGGGAGTACCTTCCTCTCGTAAAATCTGCAATCTATCGATAAATAGTGGAAAGTGCAATTATTCCTAAATGCACAATGCAATATTTTAAGGCATCCTCTTTATCCTAAACCAACTTTAAAGTCATAGTAAATCATAGCACAGAAATGCTCTTGCTTGAGATCCATCCTAGCATGTGACGCAGCATCACCCTCATGCACATACACAGAAGTACTGTGACACCACAATTGTTGGAGAGAACTCAGACTTGCACACGTTCCTACCTATACTTCAATCTACAGCTAAGAAAAAACCTGTAGTGGCTTGTCACAACTCCTTGTCCGTTCTCAAAAATTTCAGAGTGACCCTTGTAAAATGAGTTGTCTAAAAGAATTGTTTACAGGTGTGACCTAAAGTTAAAGTTAATAGTTTAACAATGTACTATACCAAAAATTTGGTTTGATAATAAAACTTAGTTTGTACCATTTGTAATCCACTCCCAAGACTTTTGGAGAGGATTAAAATAATTTTTAATCATCTTTTGTTGGTCATGTAAAAGAACATCATCAGAACTTACAGGAACGTGGAAGTTTAAAGAAAAAGTGCGTAGTATTTGCAGTTTTATATATTTTCAGTCCAAGCTTATGTGCCTGTTTTGGTCAAATTGCTGTAAAGCTATTTCCTCTTCTTTCAATCTCTCTCTCTCTTTCTCTCTGTTCTTCCCATTAACTGAAAAACATTTCTGCTAATTTATACTATACTGATATCCACATATGGGAAAAATAGTTATAAAAAGATCTGGATTTTATATATATATGTATGTATGTGTGTGTGTGTGTATATATTACACATACACATACACATACACATATACAGAGCCCTTGTCTGGATGCATGGCCAGTATAACAGGGATTTGCTTGGCACCCGAAAGCACATTGTTTTCCTGCAGAGTCGGATATTCATAGCTCCATAAATACATAGATTTCTATAGCACACCAAACACCAATTTTTTTGTAATACAATGGCATTTAATGTACAAACCCAGTTTTTCTGCACTCTAGTATCTATTGTATTGTGTTGCTGGATGGCCATGTAAACAAAACCATGCTTCATCCATAAAAAGATTAAACACTGTCAATAGAGGAAACATAACATTATTATTATCTAACTCACACTTGCACAAATTAGCTCTACTCACATTATTGCAATTCCTGAATTACAGTCATCTTATAGGGTTTTAAGTTTGAAATGGTGCAGTTAGCCATGTTGGATGCCAAATATTGAAGCAGTTTGGTATGGATGCTGTTATCATTGTTGTTGTTGGCCCCGCGTTGGCCACCAAATTTTGAAGTGGTTTTATAGATTGATTATAGGTTGCTTCGGTGTTGTTGCCCATGCTTTAATGACAGCAATTTCTTAGAGCAAATTGGGCTAGTTTGCTTACTTGTACTCAGTGGGACTGGGAGAGGAATTCAATGGTGTAAATGAACGCGGGAATGACGTAATATCTATTGGTACTCTTTTATGTCCAAAATCTTTCACATCCACTGGTGCTTTGCTCATGATAGACACTTAGCTATGCCAATACAAACTTTTTTGCTGTATGTGAAACTTATAGATGAGTGCTGCAGCATGTGAAACTGAAAATCATACTTATAATGAATACTGTGAACTGCGTATATCTTGCCATGTGTAAATCTTATAACTGTGTCTCATGGCATGCAGAACTTGAAATTGAGCAATGAGCTAATACAAACTGATGCCCCAGCAGAATGACCATCTCCCTTATATATTAAATTCAAATGAAAAGTCATTGGCTAGGAGATGTCAAAAGGCATGACCTGTCTTTAAAAATTTGAAACATACGTCTATCATTAACTGTTAAAGTTCACCAGCCATACGTACCATTCATTGTTATTTGAAAGTTTAAAAACTTTTGTTGACATTGGCCGGTTTAAAGGGCTAACAGTACAGCAGTCAGTCAAAGTCAAAGCCCCAAACAGTTTAAAAGTCCTGCAATTAACTCTGCAGTAAGTGTCCTTTTAAAATAGAAAAGGGGCTTCACACTTGCCCCTTGTATAATGTTTTATAAACCTTTTATTGGCTTTCCAAGCTACAGTAACCAAAACACCAAGGAGCTTTCTGATTTTGTTGACATTCAACTCATTATTAGCATTATGCCACACTATACATATATGATATCTACATTACCAATTACAATACTTGAAATCTTATGATTATGTTTGTAACAGACATATTATATTATACGTATATATGAGTAGGTGTGGACCTTAAGTATAGTTTGGAAAATTCCTGATTCCTGTGCAAGCTTTCTTTGGACTTTGTTATAACTTTTCTCCAATGTCATCAAGTTTTGCTCTGTAAGAACACAGCATTTTACTTTCAGTTTCTTATCAAGAACAGATCTCGTTTCCCTAAACCTATTCACAAGATTATGAACCATTTCTCTGTTAGGTGCAAGAACATCAGGGAATCTGGGCATAAATCACTATTGCACTTCTCTACATGAGTTTGTTGTCACATAGGAATCATACATGAAGATTCTATGTGCTGAAGTATACAATCTTTTTGGCATTATAACAGCACTAACACACTATAACACTGAAACACGTAGTTTCACAGCGTTCAACTTCTGTACAACACAAAGATTAACATCAACACACAGAGAGGCAGAAAAGTGGAAGGGGAAGCAGAACTGGTTAGAAAAAGGGCAGGCAAATCCCCATTAGCCAGTTATGCATCCAAAAGAAGGCTCTGTAATAGCACAGGAAAGCTTAAGTAATAATTTGATAGCAAACTGTGACATTGTTATTAAAAAGAGAAACAACTATGTTATTTTAGTTGCAGAACTAACCAAAGAGAATGAAATGCTTGTCACCAAGTTTCACCAGTACAGAGGTGATCTTCTGACTCTGAAAGGACAATACTCAGTCTTGAGAGAAGAATATGAAAGATTAAAAAAAGAGACAGAGAATAGAATTCCATTTGCAGTGCATGATGCATCTGTTTCTGAATGTAGAAGGTAAGTAAAATTCCTCGGTTAATTAAAATATAATTTGTCACAATTTTTGTCATTAATGTACATCTTTAGCATATCACTGTTTAGTAACGAATTCTTTTGTTACCCTGAATAGTTACCTTAGCTAATTTAAGAAGGTATTCAAAGAACATGGAATAATGTTAGCCCCAAAGAACAAATAAATATCAAACATTTATTAGGTTGTATAGTACAAGACATCATTCCAACAGAAAAGAAATCAGGAATTTATGAAATCAAGTGTGCAGATTGTGATCAGAGATACGTTGGAAAAAACAAAGAGAAATTTAGAAATTCGAAGAAAATTACACTTCAGGAATATTTAGTTTAAGCAGGTTAATAAGTCAGCAGTAGCAACTCATTTTTGGACAATCATGAAATTAAATCAGAGGCTAAGCTGTTGAAACATCTTCACAATCCAATGGAGCTATCCATTTGGGAAAAAAATTTCATCTTAAAAAATAAGAAAAACTTAATGAATTTTGATTTTCCTCCTATGGATGAATTCAGCAAGTTCCCACTAGAACCATCAGACACACCACGGAGTGTCCTTGTATCCAGCCACCATTTCAAGTAACAGTAGTTGATCAACAGCTGAGGATGGGAGTGAGTGCTCCAGAAACAGTCCTAGTTTTATGTAAGAAATGGAGTAAGTGTGAAAATGTTGAATACATTAGTGTAGGATATATTACTGCTCCATTGTCTACAGCTTCGTAAGTACAATTCACTACTAACTCATTCTATCAAACAAAGTTTGGAATGATTTCAGCAGTAAATTAGTGAATAAAAATATCTAAATTTAACAGAATTAAAGCTGTTGGAAAAGAATGCACTACCTGCTAGATCGCTTCATCACAGAAAGTGTCATTTTGACTCTTTAGTTAGTTCTGCACTGCAGAAATGATGTCATCTTGGAATTGCTTATCATGAAGTGATATCTTCAACCTCAGATAAGGAAGAAATCACTCAATGCCAGATGTGGTGAATGAGAGAATTTCATTACCGAACTGATAGCAAGTGTTGTCATAGCCTGAGAAGAAGGAGCTGGTGCATTGTCATTAAGAAGTTTCATTCTGTTACTTTGGCTTGGTTTCCTCAAGTAGTTTTCTCAGAAGGTTCTGGTAGTACTCTCAGTGATGGTGGTGCTTTTTTGCATAGTTGGTTATGATAACACTGCCAATCCCAGAAAATGCTCCACATTACCTTATCTGATGATGTCTGGGACTTGGCCTTCTTTGATGGTGGTGACTGATGTTTCACTGCTTGCTTATTTCCTTTGTTTTAGAGTCATAATGATAAACCCCAGCACTCATCAATTGTAATCAGGTAGTCAGTAAATTCCACTTGTTCAGTTTGGCACAATTGCAAAAGTTCCCTTGCCATACCCATGCAATGCTGTTTCTGAACTGGTTCTAACAATTGTGGAACCTATAATGCAACAACCTTTGTCATGTGTAAACTGGTTGTGGATGGTGAAGACGGACCTATGTTTAATGCATTAGCTTTGATGGTTTTGTACCCACTGGATAAGATTAGAACTTCCACCTGTGCTTCCAGTTCCTCTGTGAGAGAAGGTCTTTCACTTTGAGATTTATCTTCAAGGGCTCTCTGTCCACGTTAAAGCATCTTTTTCACCTGATCACTGGGTCTTATGATGGTATACCTTCCTGATAACATAGCAGTCTTCTGATTTTGGATATGCATGGCTGACTTCCCTTGCAAAAGTAGGAACTGTATCATAATGTGAGCCTCTACTTTCTCAAATGCCACCATTTTGTTTCTGTTCATCTGGTGGCTCCTACTGTCAATATGATGCAAATTCAAATATGCAACAACCTTAAGAAATGGGATATAACTTTCAATGTAAAATATTCTGGTATTGCAATTTTTTGATTTTGATGATAATTAAATCTTTATGATGCCCCACCCTATAAAAATATATATCACGTTGTCATTAAAATGATAGTTTCATAAATTGGGTGTAATCATGTTATTAATTTAATAAAAATTTTGTTTGTAAAGTTTATAATTTCAATAATGCTTATTGCTTGTATCTGATTTGTTGTAGGTTATTTGAAGAATTGAAAACCAAATATGAAGGAGATAAAAGCACCCTTAAAAATAAAGTTGAACAACTGGAATCTCAGAAGCCACAGCTAGAAGTTCAACTAGTACATTTAACTGCAGAAAACAAACAATTTCAGATACACATAAAAACACTTGATAGGTTGCTTAAGTAAGTTTTGTTGGCTTAATATGAATAATATGCTTTCTGAAACCAAATAGTTACTCTCAGATCAAATTATGTATATTTTATAATGTAATCATTGGAAAAAATAAGATGCATTGGCATCATTTTTAAGGAAGAGCAGATATTCACTGTTTGGGAGGTAATGAGTACTAATATAGTAAATGAACTATAGTATTACACATTTCCACTTAATTTTGTCAGTGGCAAATTTGGTAAAAGCTGCTTATATCATACTAAGTCATACTTTTAATAGTTGTGAAAAGATCAGTTATTGAAGTAAGCACTTGATTATGATTGTTGTCTCATTTGGCACATTAAACAATTGACAAAAATATGTGTGAGTGCATGCGTGCATGCATGTGAGAGAGAGAGAGAGAGATTTCTAATGCATTATATCGCTACATATAATGTCACAATATAATGTGTTCAAATTTAAATGGGATCTAACATCATTTCATAGTGCTCATAGCTATATTTGCAGAATCTAACCAAAGCCAGTAATCTATTTCTTTCACTTAATAATAAACAAAAATAATTTTTGATTCTATTTTCTTTTGTTTCAAAGAATTAAGCAAGCATTTTGTGCTTTTATTATTAAACAATATCCATTCACAATTGAGCATATAAAATAGTGATATAAATTATTGACATGAGCATTACTTCACACAGGCATTAAATAAAACTGAAATGCAACGTGATGTACTTAGCAACCACATCAGCTGCCAGATTATAAATATGACTAAATTGAGGTAACCTTAATATGTTTATGACAATTATTGTGCAAATTAGTAAATCAAAGTAACATACTACATTGTTGAGATTATGGCCAATTGTCCAGGAATTCATTTACACACTAAAGTATATTGTAATGATATTCCTCTCCAACAAAAATTCATGTTCAGAAGTCACTTTCAGGAATAATAATGTTGTTTTATAATATTCATGATACCCTTAAGAAATATTTTTAAAAACTGAATTAAGTTTTGTTACAATAAAAACATGCTTGAGATTTATTTTTAAGATGAGTATCCAATTATGGCCTACATCAGCGGTTCCCAAACAGTGCTATGTGAAACATCTTCTAGTACTCCTTGAAGAAATTGAAAGAACAAAGAAATGACCAGGTCTTAAAGTTGTGAATTTATGCAGCCATGAGTTGTGTGTCGATAAAAATTGATTATTGATTTATTTTAGGTGCATACTTGACCTTTCACAGGTAACAATGGAAGTCATCCCATGTGATAATTGTGTCAATCTATGCACAGACAGCGCAAAGGTCATTTTTATTGTCTGGTACAACATCTGGTGTTATCTCAAAAATGAAACAAAAAACAAAGTTGTTGCATCCTCCACCGCCAAGCCCTTACTATGAAGAAGACATCACCTTTCCCTAAAAGGAGATAAAAACCTGAAATTAATTAATTTTATTAAATCACAACCTAAGAATACTGAGTATTCAAAGTGATGGCATGGGGAGTTTACATACATCTTTACTTGTTCATACAGAAATAAAATAGCTCTCTTGACGCAAAAGTTTGACTCTGCTCTTTGAAATGGCTGAAATCAGGACATATTTAGATTATATTTTTCATAAAGTTAATAATTTAAGTCTCTCACTATAAGGAAAAGCAACAAGTGTTTGACCGCAGCAATAAAGTGCAAGGACTGAAAAAAAAATCAAGTGAACAATGGCAAGCTTGACAGCTTCCCAATGGTAAAAGAATTTATAGAAGAACTAAATTCAGACATACCTGGGGATATCTTAAATGAGATTTACGTTTACCTACTAATGTAAAACTTGACCAGAATCAAGTTTACCTACTAAGTTTGCTTGATAGTTTCAACAGTTATTTTCTGGAAGAACTCCATGAAAAAACAAAAGAAAATTTTTGGGTTTTAAAACCATTCTCTGTAGTGCCAGAAAAGCCAGCCTCTCTGACAATGTAGTAATATGAATGCTTGATTGCTTTGACATCAGATTCTATGATAAAAGAAAATTTCTCAAATAAGAAGCCACTATCTGAAGTCTGATGTTTTTTAAAAGACAACTTTAAAGTTTTGTCAACTGCCTGCTTTGTTCTTTGTGTTGGTTTGGTTTGTCTCTGGTGCTGGTTGGATGAACTTCTGTATTAGTATGTCACTTGGCCAGATTTCAAAATTAAAAATGTGGTTTTTGGTCTTCTAGATGTAAATGTTTTCCCAGATTGTAAGTTTTATTTTTCCTGTGATATTTTTAAGTAGTTTAGGATTCCTGTTAATACTATGCTGTTCCTTCCAATAATGCCAAGCCACTGCTGATTATTATTCTTGTTTTTGATTTATGTTCCTAATATGTTCTTTTGCTCGTGTTTTTATGTACACTACATATTTTTATAACTATTGTATTATATAAAATATAATGGTTGTAACCCAGTCTCATAAACATGCATTACTAGATAGTCTTATGCACAGGTTGGTAAAAAAGATGAGTATGATCAAGAACTGAACAATATAATAAATATAGCCACAGAAAATGGATTTAAAAAGGAAATTGTTTGTAAGAAAGTAAAAAGAGAATCAAAGACATCAGTACACTTATCCCTAACAAGGAAGAAAATAGAAAATACAAAAAATTCACATACCATCCATCAGTCTTCTATAAATTCCAAAGGATCTTAAAAAAACACAATATCATTTTAGCCCCTAAAAACAGTTACTCCATAAAAAATATATTAAAATCTAAACTAAATGATGATATTCCACAAGAGAAAAAACCAGGAATATATCAGATAAATTGCAATGATTGTGAAAAAAGTTATATTGGAAAGGCCAAAAGAAACATAAAAATGCGAGCAAAAGAACGTATTAGGAACATAAATCAAAAACAAGAAGAAAAATCAGCAGGGCCTTGGAATTTTTGGAAGGAACAGCATAATATTAACAGGAATCCTAAACTGCTTAAAAATATCACAGGAAAAATAGAACTTACAATCTGGGAAAACATTTACATCTGGAAGAACAAAAACCACATTTTTAACTTTGAAATCCCCCCAAGTGACATCTTAATACAGAAGTTCATCCAACACCACTAGAGACAAACCAAACCAACATGAAGAACAAAATCAGCAGTCGACCTGGAACTCAGGATGGGAGCAATTAGTTCTTGAAACTTGTTTTCCTCCTTAAATAATAAGTGATGTGTTACAAATTCAACTGAACTATATTAAACTCGTTATATTATCTTTTTTCCCTTTTCAACCATTTAAATATGTTAATCAGGACTCTCTGCTTATGCAGGCAAACAAAGCACATATCTCGTATTGATGCAGAACAAGATATTCAGCTCCAGCTGTCTCAAATTCAACCAGGTACAGCTGAGTCATATAAATCAATTCAGTCTCATCCCTCTCATTAGAATAGTTCTTTTAAGGTCCCAGGTAACATTTCTGGTTTACAACATTAAAAATGGCTTTATATATCAGTCTATTAGAATATATATATGGATTTACAATACTTGCTTTTAGTTCATTTTAAAATGTGTTGCCTTAATATATTTTTTTTAATAAAGCATGTTTCACACATCTAAAGTTCTAAATTCTGATTGTTTACATTCTATCCTTAATAGTATGGTCATATAAGGGCTAGGTGAAAATTAGTACTCCATGTTGAACTTCTCCATTGAAAAGTGGTCCATGATCTAAAAAATTTGGGAACAACATTTATCTATGTATTGTTGGCTAAACTTGCTTCTTAATTGTTTAAAAAAAAAGGACGTCCCACACACAATATATGATTAGAGCTAATGAACATATATCATGCAATGACAACTATGGACTTTCTATAAAACTATTCAGGCTACACACTGTTCATAAAATTTTGGTGGAGCTGTACCTGCTTTAGATCCCACAGCTGATCTTTTTCCTTCAACTGTCTACATTCTCTTTTGCATAACTATATTAGCAGTACCATGTTCTGCAGTAAAGTTAGCTGAAATGGATAATAGTTATTTTGTTTATCTAACAGAAAGTAAATTATTTTGGTACTATGGACTAATTTGCCTAGTTAGGGATGGAACCTTTGTTTGCTTGGAAAATCAGCATGGCTGAAGCAGTAGCTCATTCATAGTGAAGCATTTTTTCGATAAGCATTGGATCCTTAAAATTTCATGTGGAAAGAAATTTTTTGTTTTTTGAAAGCTTTTTCTTGCTTGATTCTCAGAAAATCCTAGTTACCATTGGAAAATATTCTAAAAAAAACTGAGCTGAAGCTATTTTTTCTGCTTTTGCACTTGCCAATCAATATGTGTGTGCATTGGATTTGAAACTGGGAAGTCCATGAGACAGAAGTGCATGGTAACAGTGAATGCTAGTAGTCCATTTAAAAGGAGTGATCAATACATTTCTTTGATTGTTCAGTTTCAGTTAAAAGCATTTGTATGCAAAAAAATATTAGGTGTAAGAATGACACTTCAATTATTTTCTGTATGTTACCAGAGGACAATATTTTCACTGCAACTGTTGATCTATAAAATAGTTTCATTATTCAGCTCTCTAAACATTTTAACATGAAACGTTACTGTATAGGTTAGGACTTACACTTAAGGCATATTTCAAATGCTGTATAACCCACGTGAACCACACTAGATACAAACACAATGGTGCATTTAGCATTATACATGGCTACCACCTAATAGACAACAGAAATTAAACTCCTGTCATGCTTGAGGTGGTACTCAAATCCACAATCCTTAGGTCACCAGCTTACTTACTGGTACAAAATGAGGGAATTACCTTCATACTGTTATTGTCCAAATTTTTCATAGATATATGCTTATAGACCCTCTGTATTTTGGTGAAAAAATTAAGTTGAAAATGGGATCTTATTCATAAGTATAAGCATTAAGCATAAGAAGCACTTGTGGTTTCTTTTAGAATCTAAAAGTTAATGTAAAATATGAAAACTATCTGTTAAAATGCATTCACTAAAATGTGAGCATGCTTAACACTTTATTCATAATTATATTTAAGCCACAAGAAAGCTGTGAAATAAAATCTTTTTCTATTTACAAGGAAAACACAGCGTAGATGTGAAGAGCTGCAGAATCGCCTTGTAACATGTCAGGTGTCAAAAGATGCATCCAGGCGACAGCTGCAGAAGGCAATGGCATTTGCTGAAGAGCTAGTAGCTGAGCAGGAAAGCTTACTAAGGCAGCTACATGCAAAACAGGAGGAAAACAACTCCATAACTCGACTTGGGACTACCATTGTTTGCCGCATGGGATCACTAAAAACAAAACTCAAGGTATGATACAGCTCTTACAACATTTAGTTGAAATTTTAAGGTTTTGCACACTTGTCTAGAGAATGGGATTCTAAGAGTTTATTCTGCACTTTGTGAGTTAATTTTTTTCAGTTACATAGAAGCGCCTGCACTGAAGTTCTTAGGTTTTAATTAAAAAACAAAAGAAGAATAAGACAATGATGATTAAACATATTATAAACAATGTACTATAATCTTCATTTTGCTGATTAGTCAAACCAGCACACAATATTCAAGAAACTTGACTGTTGACCTTCAATAGACCTATTATTATGCAATAAAATCAGCTGTCAACTTCTGGGAGTGAGTCAGCCATGGTTTAATGTTAAAGAAACATTAATTGCAACTTGTATTTTGTATGAACTGAAGTTGTATTTCTGTATTTTGGTATGTATTAATATTGTATACAATCAGAATATTTCTTTATTAATGTTTATGTAAAAAGAAAATGTAAGTATTACAGGAGAAAATTTCATGCGAGATTTACAAGAGTAGTTTGTCTGTCTAGTGTCACAGTTGCCAAATTAGTGAAAAATTTGAACCCAGAATTAGGGAATTCTCCTGAAAAATCTTTAAGAAGATCAGCACAGCAAATGTGTTATCTAATGGTAGAGTGCGTAAGCACAGTAAGTGTAAATATTGTACTTACAAAGCTGTTGTCAATGGAGTGGTAATATATCTTAAACTTAGGTATTCATTTTTTATACTAAACTCCATTTACTTACATAAAATAAGACGCGTTTAGGAAGAATCTCTCCCATTTTCAGATGCTCACTGAACTGCCATTACTCGAAACGGTGGCTAGACACCCAGACGTTTCTGTGTTGGCATCTGTTGGCTCAAGTAGGAAATGACTGAGTTCATCCATAGGAGGAAACTGAAAGTTCATTAGGTTTTCATACTAAAAAATAAAGCTCATTTCATTCTCTCAGGATATGTGAACTTACAGAACAGCATATATTTAAGTAGTGACAATCTTGGTTGGCAAATTTAACTTCCTCACAATTATGTGTGATGTGCAATAAGTGCATTGGGTCCATATTTTATGAGGCAGGCTTACTGTTCACTGATACATAAATGAGAAACTGAATCCATTTTTCACTAATGTGGCACCTGCTTAAGAAATGTATGGATATTTAATGCATATGAGGATAAGAAGTTTTCTTGCATTTTATATCAGGCATTTCTCTTTATCAGTCATTTGACAACTGATTACAATAATAACTTTAATAGCAAATATGATTTTGATTATAACAATAATAATGAAGTCTAATGGTACTTGCTGTGATTTATTTACAACTGTTGTTAAAGTAAAGCAGTTATCAGAAAAACATAGCAGTCAGGCCAAAATGACAGCTTGGCAGTTTTTAGTATAAAATCCCAGTTAGTTAGCAAAAGTTGCAAAGCCTAAATGATGTATGAAATAACTTATAAAAAGTCATAAGTACATAATAAAATAAAATTTATGGCAGCAATAGCAGTTTAAAAAATTAAAAAGGGTCAAAATGACTGCTTGATGGTTCTAGGGTGAATAGCCATCTTTTCTATCTCATGGGTTTCAATTCAAAAATGCTGCTGCCTTCACTGATTTTTCCACTTGCTTATATTTAATGTTTCTCCAACCTTCCTTGAACCATCTGTATTTATTTTTATTTTTTCTATGTAAATTTTCCTACAATCCTGAAAATGAAATGAAACACCACCTATTGAGAACAAAGAAGAAAATTAGCAATACATTAGGGAAGTTTCATTTAGTGCTTTGGGCTCGTGTGCAATTGAATATCAGATTATATGGTAAGACACTCTTAATTTAAAATTCTCATCTATTCAGTCTGGACTGAAGCAATACTACAACTGATGTGTCACATCATCCACAAATAAGCAGTTTGCTCCAAATAAGTAATATATGTTTTTGATTACCTACTTCATTAATTTTTCTTTTAATTAGAATGTAACATTTAAAAATTGGCCAAGGTATGCCATACACCTTTTTGGTTCTGGGTACCTGATACTTTAGCACAAAATATTAAACCATATGTGAGCATTTTCATCCTCTATAAAATATTAATTTGTTTTTTAATATCTTTCTAGACTGTGCAGAGAGATGCTTGGACAGAACTGGATGTAATTGAGAAAAGAATACGACGACAGGAAACAGATGTAGAAAGGATGAAAGATGATTACCATCGAGAAGTCCTTCGTTTGCGTAATTTGGTGAAGCAAAAGGAGACCATCATAGGTCGCCTTCAAAAGGAAAAGATGTATGTATTGCCTATTTTAGTAAAATAGAAATATAAATCAGTTTAAGCTGATAATAAACATTATAGTCACTCAAGATTGTACTCATACATGTGGTTATAAACCATGCTTGAAGTTAATATAAAAAGGAAGTGCTATGGTCTGTATGTCTTTACATAGTGAGCTTGAGCACAGCATCTGTGCACACATACGCGCACATAGAATTAAGTAATTTTATATTTTTTTCATGCTAATGAAAAATCATATAAAAATACTTTGATTATTTGTTACTATTGCTTTACTTACATCCTATTCAAATTATCTTAAAATAGTTTCCATAAAAAAGCCTCTCCAGATTATATTCTATCTACAGGAACCGGACTATGTTGGTGCATCGAACTGACCTTTACTTAATATTCTACATTGAAACAAAATAGTGGGATCTTACTAAGGAGAGCAGCAAACTTCCTGCATTTTTATGAGTAGCAAATGTCGATGAGAGGATTATGGTGATCATGTAAAGTATCACCACCATTCAAACAAATTCTCGGAGTCTTTGCCTGGAAACATGCATTATATTAGCTACTTCTCAGTCTGCAAAAGAAGTAGCTTGAACTTTTTTCCACATTTTGACTTGTCTAGCACCTTTAAATGTTCTATTAATTGAGTGTAATTATCTCTAATTAAGTAAGCATCATCATTATTTTCAGTAGACATTTGGGAAGTCTTGTTGTAAACATATGAATGCCATCGTCGCCAAAAGACTTAAGCCAAAAAGCAAAATGAAAGCAATGTGGAGGTGTGTCAAACTCTACAATTTTGGAATTCCTTGTAAGAGGTCTTTTCCATCTCCATTCTGTACTAGAATAGTGGTTGACAAATGTTGCTATCATCACATTTTTCTAGTACCAAAGATCAAAACCCTGGATAATGGATTGTGATACACGAATTTGTTATTTTAAAAGAATGTAACTGAGTTTTTTCTGTTTTGACTTCACTTTGCCTCTTCAGCTAGAAAAGTTTGATGACAATCAATTAGTGAAGTTTAGTGTCGCCTAATACCGACTTATTTGTATAAATAAAGATAGAAATTTTTATAATGTATATTGTTAAATATTTCAACGTAATCTCCCTCAAAGTCAGTACATTTATTCCTGCAATGCTCCAATGCCAACAACCTGCCTCTGAAGTGGATTTCATACTCCTTTACAGCTAAAATTGCCTCTTAATTTGATCTTTTTGGTGTAAAAGTTTAGAATATCGCTCTCCGGTTATGGTTTCATACTTGTGAAAATAATCAATTTGTAAAATTCCTTCATGGCCCCAAAAGACTGATGCCATAATCTTTCTTGCAGATGAACTGACTGTCTTCTTTGGTGTTGAATGACTGGTTTCTATCCACTGTTTTGACTGCTATTTCTATTCTAGTGTGTGATGGTGAATCCAAATGTCAGCCCCAATTATAAGTAAGCACACATAGTGTGATACACATCTAGTGTAAATCTTTTTCATGTAAAACATAACCTTCACATTCCTTTAAAATGCCTATAGACTTGGCAATTTCATGCAATTTAACTCACCAGTCATCTAATACCATATCACATATTTATTCCGCTCTTGTTGCATTTTTTGGATATCCTTCACAAGGGTTATCTTCAATGCTGGTATGGCCATGCTATGACTTTAAATTCACCGGCTCATTTGTTAATCGTTGAATATGAAAAAAAAGTCTCCATAATTTTTTTTATAAATTTTGTATGAACTTAATTTGGTGATAAACTATCTTTTATACAGAACTTTTACTATATTCAATTTTGTGCATTTTATGGAATACCCACAACACATCTACTTTAGAAAGCTGTATTTAAACTATTTGGAGCATTGATTTGATATTTCAAATAAATGCTCAAGACAGATTTACCAATATAAAAAAAAAGATTATTTTGCAAATTGCATGTTTAAGGCTCAAAGCTTTTCAGACTATCCTCATATATATGAATAAATTGAGAACCACATATAAAAGCACATTAAAAATATCGAAACAGGTTTTCATTTAACAAAAAAATTTTAACAGAATTTATGGCCAGATTAAGTAGATACAAGTAAACATCGGCAGGGATAATGTATGTGTTTGTATTAATACATCCCACCTACTTTTTACGTAAAGCTTTAGCTCTTCATCAAACTAACTGTGTTCAGGTATGCCTCATTGGCCATGTGGTTAGATGTTTGCCTCCCACCAAGGTGAGGTGACTGGGGTTCAATTCCAGCAACCATAAGTGGGATTTGTGGCAAACAAAGCGATACTTGGGCAGGTTTTCCCCCGCCAATCAATGCATCATTGCTTCATCATCATCTCATCCTCATCTTCTATCATCAATCAGCATAATATAGTCCATTGATCCATCAGTGCACACATAATAAAATGGACTATATTCCTGCCCTTTGCCATCAAGTATGGAATTCCAATGCCCTGAGATCAAGCAGGCAAGTTGGCATTAGGTTATACACATACACAAATTGTATACAAGACTTGGTAGTTTAATATCTTTTAATAGTTTGCAGTATTGCAAATTGTTATGTACTACTACCTGAATAAACGTAGACAATGAATTATATTCTAAAATGCATGAAAAGTCCAGCTCAGACTGACATGGATGGCCAAAGGCATTAAGGCATGAACTCATCAGGGTTTGATTCCTGCCAGAATTTCCTTCCTGATTGAATTATTTCCAGGTTTTCATATTTCATCTCATGTGTCATCTTTGTTTACTGCCTGTGATGCCTTGATAATAAAATGAGCATTAAATACTACTAAAATTTACAGTTACCCATCAACATATGCTATAAATGAAATAAGAGAACTATATCATACATTTCAGATCAGAAATACAGAAATAATTTTACAGTGGATCCCAAGCCAGTGGGATTGAAGGGAATGAAATTGCTGATACTTTTGCAAATAAAAAAAGGAGTCACTCTAAAATTAAAACCGTCTTTTGAACAAGAACTTCCCTCTAAATTGAAACTCAATAAAAAGATTAATAAATGAACGAGAACAAAAAAATATCAAACAAAAACTTAAAGGAAAACCATATAAAGATCTAAATATTTACAAACATCTTTTATTGAAACCAAGAAAAATTGGAGCTGTTTAATTCTGATTGCCTGTCAGAACACCTCTTTAGGATGAAATTAATCGGGGAAAATCATACCCCACTGTGTAAGGATGTGAATACTGTCTTAAGCAAGCAACATCTACTGAAATGCAGTTAACTAGATAGCAACAAACAAATGAAAAATATTAATGGATATCATTGTATGATTGAGTTGAACTACACACTCTTAAAGCTTCACTTACTTTTCATAAATGTATGGAACCGGTTTCGAGAACATTTAGTTCCCATCTTCAGCCATGCTAAGGTTCAACTGTCGGATCATTCGTTCAGCTGTGGGAATGTATATTCTGCTCTGGTGGCGGTGTGATAAACTTGTAGTTTATGTTTTCATCCCCGACAATGTCGAAGTTCATTATGCTGTTTTGGTATTTGTAGATGTAGATTTTCTCCCAGGTTGCTAATTCAGTAGGTCCTTGTACTGATTTTAATAATTTTGTTTTATTTATTATGTCGTGATTTTGTGTCCAAAAATGATATGCTACTGCTGATTTCTCTATTTGCTTGTACTTTATGTTCCTGAAATGTTCCTTTAACCATGTGCCAATGTTTCTCTTTGTTTTCCCTATGTAGATTTTTTCACATTCTGCACAGTTTATTTTGTAAATACCTGATTTTTCTTCTTGTGGAATACTGTCATTAACATTATCTATCAGCAAATTTTGAACATTAAATCTATTGTACACAAGTTTTTAAGCCTTTATTTAGAAATGCTAATTCTTCTGTTTTGAAATTTTCATTAGATAGATTTTCTACATAATTCTGCTTAGGGTTGGAGTTTTCTTTGGTTTTTGATAAAGCTTACTAAATTTTCTTTTTTGATTGCTGACTTTTTTGTTTACTAGAAATTGTATATCTTCTAAGGCTGTACCAATTAAATTATCCCATATTATGCATATTAAAAACTTGTGTACAATACTCCACTAAAATAGAGGATTATTTGGTAGATTTGGAAGTGGCCATTGAAGGTTTGAAGAACAAAGATAAAGAAATAGTTAGAATTAAATCAGAAAAAGTTTTTAAAGGCATTGTTAAAAAGAATACAGCAGTACACAACACTTATAAGAATACAATAAAATCCTTAAATGAAAAAGATGTTGTTTATACTAAAGCAGACAAAGGAAACAGAATAGTAATTTTGGATAAAGAAGATTATAATAATAGAATGCAGAATTTATTAAATAAAAAAGAATATATTCCGATCCCATCAGACCCATTGAAAAGGTGTGTTAATTCCATCAATGAGGTTCTGAAAACATGTACAGTCATTCCAAAAGAAACAATATTCAAAATAAAACACAGCAACCCTAAAATAGCTAGGTTATATGGTTTACCAAAAATTCACAAGACTGGAAATGGTATGCGCCCCATCATAAACAACATCAATACTCCCTCTTACTATTTAGCAAAATGGTTAGCTAATAGATTCAAGGCATTACCAAAATTTCAAACCAGGAGCATAAATGATTCATATCAGTTAATAGAAAAAATTAAAGACATAAAATTGCACCCCTCTGACACTCTTATATCTTTCGATGTAGAATCTCTGTTTCCTAGCATACCAAAAGAAAAACTCCTGATTTATCTACATGATTGGCTAAAAACAAGTGGAATTAATGATATACACATTAAAGAATACATCAAACTGACAGAAATTTGCATAAACCAAGCCTTTTTCACTTTTAAAGGAAAATTTTATAAACAAGAAGCAGGACTTACAATGGGCAGCCCCTTATCTCCATTTCTAGCTAACCTCTTCATGAGTAGATTTGAAACACACATCAACACAGCGTTTCCATTCATATTTAAGGTATGGTACAGATATGTGGATGATATATTTGCCATAGTTGACAAAAAACTCATTGCCGATGCCTTAAAACTTCTAAATATTCAAGATAAAAACATTTCATTTACATACGAAATAGAAACAGATAACATGCTGCCATTCCTGGATATTAAAATAATGAAATGCCAAGAAAAACTTAAATTTGGAATATACAGAAAGAATACACATGCAGATAATCACATCAAAGCTGACAGTTTAAACCCTACAGCACACAAACATGCAGTAATTAACAGTTTAACACACCGGCTAGTTAACCTACAAATTAGCAAAGAAGAATATTTTAAAGAATACAAACAAATAGAAGAAACAGCAGTTAAAAATGGTTTTAAAAAAGAACTAGTACATAAAAAGGTGCAGAAATTCAAGAGACAAAAACATATCAAAGAAACCACGACACTTTCAGCAAAAAAAGATAAACTTATTTTTAAAAAATTCACATATCATCCATGGGCCACAAAAAAATTTCAGAATATTCTTAAAGATTTTAATATCAGGTTGGCACCGATTAATAGATTTAATGTTCAAAATTTGCTGATAGATAATGTTAATGACAGTATTCCACAAGAAGAAAAATCAGGTATTTACAAAATAAACTGTGCAGAATGTGAAAAAATCTACATAGGGAAAACAAAGAGAAACATTGGCACACGGTTAAAGGAACATTTCAGGAACATAAAGTACAAGCAAATAGAGAAATCAGCAGTAGCATATCATTTTTGGACACAAAATCACGACATAATAAATAAAACAAAATTATTAAAATCAGTACAAGGACCTACGGAATTAGCAACCTGGGAGAAAATCTACATCTACAAATACCAAAACAGCATAATGAACTTCGACATTGTCGGGGATGAAAACATAAACTACAAGTTTATCACACCGCCACCAGAGCAGAATATACATTCCCACAGCTGAACGAATGATCCGACAGTTGAACCTTAGCATGGCTGAAGATGGGAACTAAATGTTCTCGAAACCGGTTCCATACATTTATGAAAAGTAAGTGAAGCTTTAAGAGTGTGTAGTTCAACTCAATCATACAATGATATCCATTAATATGATTGGCTTCACTGTGTTAAGTTCCAATTTTACATTTAAGTAAATGAAAAATACTTAAATGTAAATTGGAACTTGCACATTGAAGCTAATCATATTAATTGATATACATTTCCACAACTCAACAAATGATCCAACAGTTAAACTTTAGTCTGGCTGAAGATGGGAACTAAATGTTCTCAAAACTGGTTCCATACATTTATGAAAAGTAAGTGAAGCTTTAAGAGTGTGTAGTTCAACTGAATCATACAATGATATCAATTGAAATGAAAAATAATTTGGAAACTCTTTATTGGGAAGCTAAGGAATAAATGATAAATATCAGCATCCCCAATGGTCACTAGCAACCAACCAATCATATTACTAAAATAACATCCAGCTCAGAAGAATTTTCATCATCCCATGAACCAAATATAAATCATAGGGACTAATAAAACCAATTGTTTTGCCTGATTTCCATTTTTAATTAAATGACAAATATAAAAAGTAATCATCTTAAAAAAAATTATAAAAGAAAGCACTTAATTTATTCATTATGTTACAGTAAAACACAAGAAGAATTGGAAGTTGTGTGGCGTGCTGCAACATCTGAGGATATAAGGATTAAGGAGAAGCTGAAACGTGTCACAATTCTTCCAGAGAAAGACATCACTCCATTTCGAAATTAATACTACCAATGAGAGATTACTTTTTTCAGGGAAATTAACTTTAAGATTATGAGAATGTTGGTATATTTGTAGTGACTGAATATGTCCGTCCATGCTTAACTACAAACAAGTACAAATTTATTTTCATATTAAAATTAAATTATTATTGTTGTCTGATCTCACTGTATATAAGTTGTTAGCCTTGTAAGCTATGGTTTAAATTGAAATCACTTTATCAATGCAATTAAATATTTCATGTAGATGTTTTAAAGTATCAAACCTTTGTGTTCTAACATTGATTCCTTATATACAAGAATCAAAATTTGCATTAATCATAAATCCCAAAGCAAACAGTATTCAAGCATATTATGATGCAAAGAGTTCATGTGCTATGCACGTTAACATAATATTTCATTAGTGATATGAGTATTACCAGTGTATACATAGCTTTGTTTTATTTTTAAGATAGAATTTGAGGACTTTATTAAATTTGAGCTTTGACAACTTCCTTTACAAAATTATGGTTCTAATAACTCATATTGTTGCAGTTCATGGAATTTTTTACCTTTATCCTGTGTTTATGTTGTCTCCCTTCTTTTCTTTCTTCATTCTCTCTTACACTGTTCTTTCTTTAAGATATTAATTTCTTAACCTTTTTTCATTATTTGTTAGAAAGATATCAAAGGCCTATTTATTATTTTTTTTATATTGTGAAATTTTTAAATTTCTGTTAAACTGCAAGATTAGAGTTGGAAACTTACAAATGTAACCTTCATGTAAACTTTGTGTGTTCATAAGAATAGAAACCTTTAGAAATCTTGCATCAGTATTATATTACAGTTTGGAGCAAAGTGTAGCTAGGTGCTACGTCCCAAAATTGGCTTCATGAATATGCAGTTTTCATAAAGATTTGAATATAGCTGAATAGTGATTGGAAACATGCCATCTGCTGATGGTATCAGACATTGTAAACCCTCAACTCCAATGATTAGCTTTATTTCTATTAAAATGTTTTAACAATTCCAATTAATCTGTTTATTCATTAAGAAGAGTTCTAAAAGTTATTTTAATGCAATTGCTTTCAAAACATATGCAGAAAGTAAAATTGTGAAGTTTCAGCATCAAAAATTCAGCCTAATATTGTATTTACAATTTAAGTACATAGAACCTTATTTCTAGACTATCTGGGACTGGAAGTCATCTTGATTTACAAAAATCCAGATAATCCAAATGATGATATAAAATATAATACTATACACATACTAATGCAATACTGTAGGAAAAAGTTACTATAAGACTACCATTTATTTTCACAAATTACAAAACACTGCAAATACATACATAAACATTGCTATTCCATTGTTTCTTCTGTGTGACTTTAGGCACCAGAGTGAAGTGATCTTTATATAGACCTACCACTAAAATAATGGGTAAGTTTATTTTTATATCACTTACATGCAGCACATTCATGCAGGTGTTTCGTTACCAATTCTGTGGACAATGTTTCCTTTTGGCATTATAAGTAAGCCATCACTTTAACCAGTAGTCTCATTTTTGGTTCCATTATCATGGTCATCATTATCTGCAGATGTATATGTGGTGATAGTCATTATCTGTCATCATACCTTAGCCACCATCATTGTCCTTTTGCAATCATGAATTTGCATTATCGACATAAACTTCTAGTTATGTAGGAATGTTTGAAAATGTTCCAACAAAGGCTGAAGGTTGGACTTTGTTATAAACTCCTCAATTCATAATATGACAAATTATTATTACGAAATCACTCAAATTTCACTAATTTGTTCCACTTACTTGGACATGTTTCAAAGGCGTTTGCCTCCATCTTCAGCCTGGTCCCACTGGCCGCTTCGCAGTGTGGTATTAAGATGTCGCTCTGTGGTTTTAACGAACTTATTAATGAGGTTGTTTGGGAAATCAAAGTTAACCAAAAAATTCTTGTTTTTGTTTATAAATATATTTTCCATTACTGTTAATTCTACGGGTTTTTGAAGCTACTAAGAGCTCTTAAATATAACTTCATTGCAAATAAGCAACAAATTTTGAAGCAAGATTTTACAGGCATATTTATCCCAAATTAAAATAAAACAAAGTGCCAGAGAAATGGAAGAGTGGGAGACATAGGATGTTTTCAAGAAGGGACAATGCTGAATTAAGAAAATATATATCCGATAAAAATCATAAAAACAGATTTTTTTCCATTATGAAAATATGAATTTTGCAGTCATGCAGATACCATAGCCTTGTAGATATGTATTCTTTTCTCAAAAACTCCAAAATCTTTATTTTAATGCATGTAGCAATGTCCAAAGATAAAAATTTTAAATACCTTCATGCCTTAATGTATTAATGTCAAAATGAGATGAAATTACAAGAGATATCAATGCTAAACTAAGATTAGAAACAAATATGTCTCCTTCTCATTGCTAACAGCTGTGCAGAAGCATCCAGCATTATCTTGCTGATTAACTGCAAAGTACAACAGAGGCCTGTTGAACTTGTTTTTATTTCCAGGCAAATGGCATTGGAACATATATCTTTTTACATGCAAAATATAATTTTTTAACATTTTGGCACTTAATCCTTTTCGATATCAACTCTGTAACTAATCTTCAACTGGTGCAGAATTGCACAAATTTATCCAACTCGGATTCAAATGTTAATGAGTATCATCTAGTTGAAAGTTTGTCAGATGATTACGAGAATGAAAACTTATCAGACTTTTCAAGAGACTCTCATAGGTGTAGCACAAATGGTGATTTGAATTTAGTGTTATAAAAAAATATGCCAGTAAACTGGTATAAACTTAAAAAAGCTAGGATATTTTGTTTTAATTGTTAAATATATATGTATAAGTAGAATTATATACCAAAGATTCTGGTTTATTTTCATGTTTTAATGAGCTATTTTGCACAATGTTTCCAAGAAAATTTACAATATGGAGTTGATAATGTAGTATGCACCATAGTTAGTAATTGACAACCTTAAGGGCTCTAGAAACAACAAAAGTGTTACTACAGTTTGACCTGAAAACATTATTTCAGCAAATCTCTGTTAGTTGGGATCACAACTTTCAGCTTTTCTTTCAAAGATATATTAATAATTTCCATACTCTTTTTAATCGGTCCTGGTGGTGTAGTGGTTACCATACTTGCCTCCTAAACCCAAGATCGCGGGTTCGAACCCGGCCATGACCGATGGATTTTTTCGGGCGTAAAAATCCTAAGTATGGCTTCCTTCGGAAGGGAAGTACATCTACGGCATGAAAAAGAACCTCAAGCCTGAAAGAGAGGCCTCTGAGCAAAATTTGTCGGCCGTTTCACGCCCTGAGTTGAATGGGACGCTGATGACCTGAGCTGTTAAAGAGCGTCCATAAATAAATCATTCAAAAAAAAAATCCATACTCAATGTACAATATTTAATACAACTTGAAATAATATGATTTGCATTCAGGCTGCAAAGTGTAGGTTAATACAGCACTCACAGCAGAGATGCTGTCTCTTGCCCCTTAAGTGACCTCCTCCTTATGTCACTGTAATTTCAGGGGTCATCTTGTCAGCTCCATAATATAGCCTTGTAGATCAATAATAATAATAATAATAATAATAATAATAATAATAATAATAATAAGCTATTAGGTAGCTAAATATTCTTATGTAAAAGGAAAAATTATGGAAACATTTCCCAATGCAAAACGTTAAAGGAAGAAAATATTTCTGGTTACCATTAGTCAGCATGACATTAGAATAGTTTGCATTTGTCATTTTATAGCATTACATTACTTACCTGCTCACTCACTTGTTTCTTCAAATTCCTGAACCAATTTCATCAAAATCTGTTTTAAGCAATTTTCTATTTTTTTTTTTTTTTTTTTTTTTTTGCATAAAAATTATCTGTTACTTATTATGTTTATACTTCAGTTTTGCTTGAAGTTGCATAGATGAAACAAATATCTAGTGACTGTATGTTTCATTGAATCTTAGACTCATTTTTCCTTTCATTCACCATTTCAAAGACCTGTGTGGTAATGGGACAAAAAAATGTTCAAAGAAAAGAAAAGGTATTATGCGCCTGATGTTCTGCATTTGCTTTTTTTTTGGGTGAGCAGAAGTTCAAAATCTCTCCTTCACATAACTTGTCTGAACGTGGCATCATACATCTCTAGACCCACAATCTGAAAAGTTTACCCATAGTGTCTTGAGCCATTGTGGTAGCTGTGGTACATTCTTATTCTATGTTTCCTGACACCTGTTCCTGTGCATATTTGTTGTCACAGCCTTGCACTAGTCTATATAGTTACCAAAAAACAGTGCAGATATTGTAAGCTCTCTGTTAAATAACAGTTGTTATTTACATATAAATGTTGCATTCTATAGTGTTTCTGTAGATAAAATGTCTAGATCTCAAATTAATATTAATAGCTAGTTTCTGCAGAGATTATAAATATGATTCATAGTTAATACATAAATTCAGCAATAGGATATATGCTCAATACAAGCTGTATTTCATTTGAATATTAGCAGTTTTACTGCAAATAAAAAGTAAAGGCAGGGGGGAATACATGCATAGTTTGCTACTCAGCTGAACAAACCTGGATTTGCCTTGCAGGGAGGGAGTGAGAGACAATCTGAAGGCCTTGTTGCACACATCATTCCCTAATACTGCAGGGATCTTTCAGCTGAATAGCAAACTATAAAGAGGCAGATACAGAATTATCAGTTCTCACATGGCATTGTTGCCATTAGTGCGCCAGTAATTCCAGTGTGGAAGGCCATACAGTCCAAAGACCAAATGATTGTTTACAATGTTCCAGCTCATTTGCCACATAATATAGATGCATAGAAAGGAAGGTTAGAATGACAGCTTTCCATTACAACATTCAGCAAACATTTTTTTCTCTGCACACAATTTATATCATTGACGTCCTTGCGTCTCGCTTGTTTATAGCTCTCGGTTGGGTAACCTGTGGCTGGGTACAAGACCGTATAGAATGCGTGGCTTGCTGGCGATAAGATACGGAGCTAACGTGCTGTAAACGCCATTTCATGAAATGGCTCCATAAAGTTTTCACGTACAATGAAGATCGGAATGTGCAATTTGGAAAAAGGTTAGGTTAGGTTAGGTTTGATTAGATTTACAAATCGTTCCATGATACTTAGTAGTTTCAAAAATAAATTTTGAGAGGAGAAATACGTTCGCAGACAAACAAACCGAAACGTAAAACTCGAAAGAACTGCAGCTATTGAGCTTAATTTTATTAGTCAGTGCAAAAAATGTTAGTTAAATGAAAATCGACAATACGGTGTTCATTTGCTTATTTGGGATAAATGCATGAAACGTTTGTAATTTATGAGGGAATCCGTTGACATTCCGCAAATGAGAAGTTTACTACTGGCGCATCTGGCAATATTATGGTATCAGTGCCCTGGGGCGTTAGCATACCGAACCGATGTTTCTGTGTAAGCCGTGTCCTATAGTAGATGATAAATAAGACTAATCAAAATATTTTTATATAATTTCATATATTACTGGGTCAACGAATGCGGAAACTTTAAAATACACTTCCATCTTACTTAAAAGTATATTATTTATATTCTGTATAAATGGTATATATTGAAGTTGTGTAAAAAATCTTATTCGTTTATGTACTTATATGTTTTATACTGATTTTAAAATACATTAAAATTGTAACACTTATTATTTATTTGTAATATTTTATATGCATTAAATCGATTAAGTGAAGAATTTCATCCTTAGTCAGTTTACCCTCTTCCTTCGTGTTTCCAATTTACTTTTAAAGCATTTAAATATGCTTTTTCTCTAATCTATTGAATTTTTTCGTTTAAAGTGTGTGGAGCTTAGTTATAATAAATGGAACAATTAAATAAGTTTTATGTTTAACATTTTTATTAAACTGTTTATATCTGTACATATACAGATGATGAAGTCAGTAGACGTTTAGAGCGAAAGAAACAAAGCAAAAGGAATGACCAGTAAATTTTTAGACTTTTGCCTTTGCTTTCGAGAAAATATATTTTAATACAATTTAATTGACCAAATTTAAAATATTTAAAAGCTTTCTTTTCATTCTGCCATTGAGATACAGTATATATATATACATATATAAATTAATAATAATAATAATAATAATAATAATAATAATAATAATAAAAGTAGATAGGATAAAACACTTATATAAAGTCACACTTGAAATTACTATATTTCGAACTACTGGAGTTCTTCTATGGCAGATATCGGTCCTGGTGGTGTAGTGGTTACCATACTTGCCTCCTACACCCAAGCACGCGGGTTCGAACCCGGCCAGGACTGATGGATTTTTTCGGGGCGTAAAAATCCTAAGTATGGCTTCCTTCGGAAGGGAAGTAAAGCCGTGGGTCCCGTGTCGTACATTTACGACACGAAAAAGAACCTCAAGCCTGAAAAAGAGGCCTCTGAGCAAAATTTGTCGGCCGTTTCACGCCCTGAGTTGAATGGGACGCTGATGACCTGAGATGTTAAAGAACGTCCATAAATAAATCAATCAAAAAAAAATTCTATGGCAGATACAAGTGAAGGTGATAAAAGTAAATATTGAGTATGGAAGTAACGTTATGCGTGGAAACAGATGAAACTAGAAATCAGAGTGTGGGAGGAAAACAAAATAATACGTAAGATTTAAACCAGGTAGTATACGAGCTTTATGTAAAAATATAGCTGCCATTTCTCTATCTCTTTTCTCAGATCCTTGTATACCACACGGGAGACCAACAAACATAGCTTTCCTTTCCTTCGGAAAGAAGCTATATTTAGAATTTTTACGAAAAAAAAAAAAAAAACATTGATCCTAGTGGAGTTTGAACCCGCAACCTTGAGTATGCGTGGAAAGTATGGTTAACATTAGCAAGTTTCCACTAATAACCAAATACTGTCGCAGGTTAGTAGCAATAATAAACTGAACATTAGCTGTTTTCTTAACAATATATGAAGCATAAGTACTTAAAGCATATACAAATTATTCATTTTAAGAAATGAGATACTAAAACGATCATCTGTCGTTGTTCCTTTCACAGTTTCACGCACGATGGATTTTAATTTACCCAAAGAAAAAACATAGGCAGTCAGGTCGGGGTCACAAATTCTTGCTAGTAACTCTTGCCATAGTTGGAACATTTTTTTAACTTCACTCATGTCAAGAGGTTTCAAAAGAACAAAGAAGGCAAAGCATTTTCAGCTTTTTCTGTCCTAAAATAAAACTGGCATATATATTAAAATGCTTTTATTACATGAGCTGTTAAGCCAATAGTTTATGTTCAATACATTACCGCTGCTGAATAGCAATCGTAATCGGCAGGTACCGGCCCTTTCGCCCATAGTGAAAGTGCATGCGCGCGGTCAGACAGCCTCTCTGTATGCTAGGGGTGCTCTAAAAGTGCCGGCTTGACTCGGAGATGTAGCGAAGAAGGCCAAATTAGTGTGATAGTTGTCAAGTATCACCTTTAGATGGCGCGCTGTAAAGTTTCAGTGACTACAAGTGGAGTCACTTGTTTGTGAAGTGTAAACAACTATTGTTAACATTTTCAACAAAATGAATAAAACTGAAGTATTACTAAGTTGATAAAATACTAAAAAGGTTAGGTTTCACATTAAAGGATTCTTCCCTTTTGTTTTCGACGATTAAAACGTGGGCTGCTGAATTTAAGTGCGATTGTGCACCCATTCAAGATGAGTGCTCAGAGCGTCCCAAAATTGCTACCACCGACAAGATATTGCGACAAAAATTCACAATGTCGTACTCAGTGATCACCGATTAAAAGGTACTTGAGTTGGCTGACATTGCAGAGTCCTCAATAGACCGTGTCCACTACATTTTAACTAAGTTTTGGGCATGAGAAAGCTTTCCCCTCAATGGGAGCCACATTTATTAACAATGGATCAAAAATGCTTTGGAATGAACATTTCGCAACAGTGTTTAGACTTGTTTAAATGTAATTCCAGAGTATTTCTCCGACGTTCCATAACAGTAGATGAAACGATTCTATCACTACAAGCCAGAGACGAAGAGGCAGTCCAAACAGTGGGTGGTAATAGGTTTAAGTGCCCGAAGAAAGCGAAAACGCTACCTACCATCTGTAGGAAAAGTCATGACTACGGTTTTCTGGAATTCTCATGGTGTGGTGCTCGTAGACTACCTCTAGAAGGGCAGAACCATCACCGAGAAGTATTACGCTTCACTAATGGACCAACTGAAGGATGCTATTCAGGCTAAACATCCACACCTTGTGAAAAAGAAAGTTATCCTTCGTCACGAAAATGCATACATCTGGAACTCTTGCTGCAAAACTGCACGATCTTCTCTTCCAAGTGTTTCCACATTCACCATATTCACCGGATTTGGCTCTCAGCGATTACTTTTTTTCCTCAAGCCTGAAGAAATGGTCGAGTGGACGAAGATTTACATCAAATGACGAGGATAAAGCTGAGACAAACGCTTATTTTTCAGTTAGACAAATTTTATTTTACTGGGGGCATTAAAAGTTCGAAAGTCGTATTGATTCACTAGATTTTCATCAACCGAGGTATTAGTAAAAACAATTAATATTTTTTCGCATGCAATTTGTGTTAGTTTGCAATATATCAGTTCTATAATAAAAACAATGGATTTTGATGTCTTTGTATAATCTTGATTAAAGACAGCAGGGTGCAGTTTGAGTAAGACAGAATACTACAAGCACAAATACATTGGGAACTCTAGTTCATAAATAAACTTAAATTGGGAAACAAAGAATATACTTAAGTCCTCAAAAAAATAGATTTATTTTGCTCTACCTATGCTATACAATAACTATTATGTTTGTGACCAACATTCATATGGTCCCAGTATAAAAATTCCTTTATGCCGTCATCCTGCTCTTGAGTGTTTTCATGATGTCTTCTGTTCGATTAGGCGAATGCTTCGGTGGATCTTTCTTTTGTACAAATTTTCAGCTCTATAATATAATATCGTTCCGTTGGTTCTGTTATACAGGCAAAAGTGCCTGGCGGGATTCGGTGTGACAGTGACTTGCGCTTTGGGAAAAGTTTCTGCCCTAGCATCCGATATGAAACCGGTCTTTCTGAGGAGCTGGAACTCTTTGGAGGGGAGAGGGCTCTGCGGGGTAGGATTTTCTTCCTGGAAATTTTGTTAGGAACCCACCTAAGTCCACATCGAAATGCTATCCATTTATTTTTAACGAATTTCGAATTAATGTAGCTATTGCCGTTGTACCCATGAAAATATTTTTTAAATTTTTCTTCAAATTTCCATCAATCCTATCTACTAGGCACCGAAAATGGCAAGCACACACACACACCTGTCTGTCTGTTAACGCTTCTAACGGTCACAATTTTTGTTTTTTCTCAACGAAACTCGGCATATGACCATCAATTAACAAACGTTTCGTCGAGTTCGTTAACCAGGGAAATTGAACCATTGGGGTGGGGATTAAGGGTTAACTAAAGCGAAAATTTAAAAGAAAATTTAAAAATCGCTCTAGCGGCCGCAATTTTTTTTTTCTCAACGAAACTCGGTAAATGCCGTTAAAATAAGTTAATAAAAATACTTTAGGAAAAGCAGGGAAATCGGGCCATTAGGAGTGGAAGTATTCCTGAAAACCGAAATTTAAAGAGTAGGGGTTAATGAGACATTTAAAAATTGCTCTACCGGCCGCAATTTAATTTTTTTAAAGGAAACTCGGTATGTGCCACTGAAGTAAAATAATAAAAATAGCCTTTGAAAATCAGTGAAATCACATTATTAGGAGGGAGGGTTTGCCTGAAAACCAAAATTTAAAAATCGCTCCAATGGCATTAACATTTTTTTCGAAAAGAAACTCCAAATGTGCCATTTAAATAAAATAAGAAAAAAATAGTATCTGAAAAACAGAAAAATCAGGACATTAGGAGTGGAGGTTTACCTGAAACCCAAATTTTAAAAATCGACCCAGTGGCAGCAATGTTTGTTTTTTTTTCACAACAAAACTTTTAAATAAAATAATAAAAATGTTTTCTGAAATTTTTGAAAATCGGACTATTAGGAGTAGGTTTAGGTTTATACCTGAAACCTGAAATTTAAAAAGTTCTCTGGTGTTTAATTTTTTCTCTGTTATTTCAAAATAAAAGAACAAATATAAATACATATACATATAAATATAAATACAGCATATAAATTGTATTTATAACGTTGCATATGTTTTATAATTGACAAAAGCATGGCCGTGAAGATAGTAAATGTGCAATATTAATCTAATATGTGTGAGAATAATGTCTGTGTGTAAGAAAGCTCTGTAATAGCATTCAGAAAACGTTTACATTACGTGCTTTTATACAATAAAATTTAAATTCAATTTCATAGCCACCGAAAAGAGCTTTCAACTGATTTTTTTCTTTTTGATTGTGTATATTTGTTAGTATATTATAATTGTTTTTAAATAGTAATATGTTTTTGTTTATTGAAACATATGAACATCTTAAATACACAGCCGAAACTTTTTATCATTTCTCTCTATTTTAGTGGATGTAAAGATATTAAGGACTCAGTTCATAAACATGTTTACATTTAAAAATGTCCACACAGTATAGATTTGTCATCAGTGATAATATATTTCATTTAATTAATAGTATATGAATTATTGTGGATTAATCTCAGCAATAATAATAATAATAATAATAATAAGTAGTAGTAGTAGTAGTAGTAGTAGTAGTACTTATAGATTCCAAGAATTTTGTTCCCCTAATATACAACACAGTAATGCCATAATTTATTTCATTTAATTAATTAATTAATTAATTTGGATTTCATATTCATTTCTAAAGTTATTCAACTTGAAGAGCATTTCATTTAGTTTAAGCAGCTCCTGTGTGACGGATTTTTTACCAATCCAATCTAATGATGGGAATAACTCCGGTTTCATAATAATAATAATAATAATAATAATAATAATAATAATAATAATAATAATAATAATAATAATTGCCTATAATTACAGGATTTACACACAACAACGATTAGATTAATGGATCAATTATATTGTCATTCTTATTAGAATTATATATGTGCTGTTACCCAAGTTTATAATACAGCAAATACCTATAGATCGGATTGGTAGACACAGAGGGTGAATTTCGGCACTTCAACTGTGCTAAAAGGCTGGTCGTTTGCACCTATGCCCCTAAATAGGGCCACCTCCGCGTGTAATTGACGAACCTCGCGGTGAGGCGCAGATAAAGGCGGCGTTCGTAATATTATTCCGTATAAAGCATCCCAACGCCGGTGGAGACCCTCAGTTGGGCTTCTTACACACCAGACACCGGAGCAGAAATCTTTCCAAAGCTCAAGCCAACGCATCAACAGCATACCGTCTTACTTGGCACTTTCGGAAATAACTGAGTGGGATGAGGTGAAATGGAAGAACGGAGAATTCGTGGAAAAGAAAGTTCCAACCCAGCATTCGCCTAACCGTCCGAAAAAGCTCAAGGGAGGCCGATCTCAAGGGATTTGAATATGCAATCTTCCGAATGCAAGTCCCAAGCGTTACCGCCTGAGCCCCCCCTGCTCAGTAAAATTACCGATATCAGTTACAAATCGCTGTAATATACAGATAGTGTATAAGAATCAATAAATTAAAATATTAATATAAAACATAGTTAATGCTATATTGTATTTAATTTTAAATATTGTAGTTAATAAATTGTAAATATATTTAAGCAAGTTCAATCCTAATATTTTCATAATCAATTGAGAATATTGTATTGCATTACTAAAGCACTGCAACCAATGCCATTGCCAGCTTAAACGATAGTAAAATGATTTTTAGTACAAGAATATTCTCCAATGGTGTAAAACATTTGTGCAAAAAAGACTAAAATTTTAGGAATAAGCTATTACAAAAGAATTACATCGGGTTGTGATCCCCCTTTAGTTTTGCATGATTTTCCAATGAACTTCTCACACTATACGAAAGTAGGTTTAAACTTAACATTTCTGTGCCAAATCCTTAAAACATGTTTTAATTCCAGTTCCTATTATACTCGCAGTTGAAAAACAGATGCCTGATGTACGCTAACACGGTGTCACCCAATTCTTTAGATCATACAGCTAAGCAGACCATTAAAGTGTTTTTAGAGATCGGTCTTAAACTTGCCTACACTTCATTCATATTTGTGCTTTCAGTAGAAGCATCCTTCTTCAATGCAAGTATAATTTATGACGTTGCAAACGCCGAGTCAGTGTGAGCGTTGATAATTTGAAAACATTTCATAGAGGGAAGTGAATAATTTACTAAACGTCATTATTAATGAATTTGGATTGACTATTTATTGCATAAGATGGCCACGATTCCTAGCTTGTATAGTAACCGATTACGTTGTTATTTTCAATAATGCGGTCTCGTCCAGAACTCGCTCAAGTGACGACATTTCTATTTTGGTCATCGCATCACACATGCGTGGTCCCACCTTAGGTTATTCATGCTATTCATTTGCAGGTGAACGGAAGCCCGTGGCATGACGCATTACCAAAACCGGATTTTTCTGCCTTCATTCATCAATATAAGCTCCGCCTAGTGTCTTTATAACCTATAACTTTCGAGACAAAAAGGGTTGGAGGTTCGATGTAGACACCATCGCAGTTTTTAAGGCATAGTTTACGTTTTCCAGATCTAGAACGCCTTTAATAAGACTTTTGCATACAATTAATATCTACTTTAATAATAATAATAATAATAATAATAATAATAATAATAATAATAATAATAATAATAATAAATTATGTACGTATACAAGCTAATCCATGACTATTAAGATTCCAAAAATCGTACCAGTATGTAAACATATGAACTACATTGTACATTTTATAGACACGTTGAAATGAGTGCGAGCTGCGAAGATTGAGGCTCATCAGGAAAGTCATGCATAGTGTGCCGCATTAAAAATTAAAATTTATAAACAAATAACATAATTGCATTTCAATTATTGCAAGGAATATTTTGACATTTGACAATTTTGTGAAAGAAATTACCTGCACTTGCACTTACCACTTGGTTTGCAAACAAGTTCAGCTTGCTTTTGGTATACGAATTCTTGAAAATTCATCATGAATCAAATTTAACACATACACTACTATGTGATAATACAATTTTGCGTTTTAAACATTGCAGGCCCTCGTTTGATTTTACCGCTTATACAGAGTGATCAAAAAGTCACTGTGCGTTTACATTACCAATAAAATGTACTGCAATGATCTCATCATCGGAAGAAAACCCGCCCATGTAATTTTTCTTTCAGTTGTGGGAAAATCAGAAAGTTACATGGGGTCTAGAGAAGTCAGGATGCAGTAGCACTGACGCCATTTTCGTGCAAAAGCCTGAACGAAAAGTTCTTACAGGAAAACTTTGTCGTAGTGCAACAAAGATGTCCCATGTCTTGAGTGCAACTCCTGTTTTTTAAAGATCTGGAAGCTAGCTTTTGGTATATCACTCCGCAGTGACAGTATGTTGTTACTTTTTTTTTTTTTTTTTTTTTTTAAAGTAAAATGATTTTTCCGGACACTGCGGCCCTTCCTCGCGAGTTATGTTGGTGGTTCCTCCTTTTCAAAGCATCACACTCACGACTGCTGTTTTGTTTCCGTGATAAATCAAGTTTCATCACCTGTAACAATGTTATTGACGTCGCTTCCATCAACAATCAACTCGAACCATGTTTTGATGATTCGAAGGGAAATGCAACACTGAGAACATCGTTCACAGAGTTGTCAGCACATAATAATTTATGCAACTGTTGAACTCTGTACTCTAAGAAAGGGAATCGTATCGATGCTTATAGAAGTAAACTGCTGTGTTTGACCGGCCGGTTGATGCAAGGTTCATCTTCTATGGGTTCACAATTTCCAATTGTAGCAAGGGAAGGGACTGATTCTCCAAAAGTGAAGTAAGAAAAAGCTCAGTCTTTGACAATGCACTGAACAACACGCGTTGAAGTATTTCTCTCACTGCAGACTTTTGCACTTTTGCCGCTCGGTCATATACTGGTGTTAAATAACAACACCGAAACATTTACACCCTATATAAAAGGTTTAAATAAGCAATTTCAAATAGGGAAACCGGGTCATGTTAGGGCTTAAAGTTTCAAAAGGGTATACTCTCCACTGGCTTAGTTTACCATAAAATATAAAGCATCCCAGTTCATGCAAACGCAATTGAAATGTACTATGACGTGGATGATATCTCTTAGGCAATCTTTCTCTGTAGATCGCAGCAGTTGCATTTTAGAAAAACTGTAATTATTCTGCTGTTCCTCAATTTGTAATATACTTTGTCTTATACCTTTCGGTTACGAAACAAATAACTGCTGACCGCCTCCGTGGTCTAGTGGTAGGGTTTGCAATTATTCATCCGGAATTTTCCTCGGTTCGAATCCCGATCAGGTCAAATTAAGGGTAAGGTTTTCTTCGGAGTTTTTCCTTACCCTAAGAAAGTGAATTCCATATAGCTTTAATGCCCAAGGACTCCAAGCTCATTTGCGCCATCATTAATTTAGTGAATTTCATTCCATTCACCCCTACAGACTTACAACCATAGTATTCAGTTTACAACCTACAGACGTCGCGAGACGAATGCAGTCAAAACGACAATAAATAAAGCATTAAAAATTGTTGCACGATAAACACTAATTAAAAAAAGTGCATGTCATCACATGCATAGCCTGAAATTTTGCAGATTATTTTAAAACTAAGTTGTTTAAACGCTGTTCTTTTGTTATAAACAGCCAGGTTTATTTCGATTGTTAAGGAGGCGTGAAACCATTTTAATACAAATGTTAACGCAGTTTAGCTTTAGTATGCATTTCTGATTACCAAAATTACTTCAGTAGCTCAGAACTTGGACATTTTACTTCTATGATCCTAGGTTTCCTATCTTAAATTTCTTACCTAAATCTCCTCTATATAGAGAAAATGTTTGGTGTTGCTCATTAACATCCTGTATAAACAATAGACTAACTGCTACAAATTAAGAAGCAGCTAACAATTTCCGGCATGGCAATAGGAACATAATTAGAACAATATGTGGGTTTTATGACGTGTCAGGATTTTGCTTTTAGAAGAGCGATGACGAGATGGTAATTATTTGCTTGTGGTTTGTGAGTTCTGTTTGTAGTTTGTATCCTTGTTTAGACACAATGCTGACTTCAGAGGAACGGAAAAACGTGATTCTGAAAAATGAAAGACGAGTTCCACGTTAAATTAGTTACATTTTATTTACGTAACTACAACATCAACATCGTCAAGCAAGAATAGACCAAAAAGACTTGTTTCATCTCAATGGTCGTTTTCCCATCTTTGCCTGTTCTTCCTACATCTGTTTATAGGGTAACGCCTTTGTTGTTGATTTGCTTTGGTCATTCAAATAATATGATAGAACTAATATCAATTATTGCATAATATATATATTATCAAATTATTCTATTATTTTTATGAGCATTTTTTGCCTAATATACCAGTACAGGTACTTTCATGGCTGTATAACATTCCCCCATCATTGTTTTTTACAGTCTTTTGTTCATAGTACTGCAAATGTTTTGAAAATATGTGTAATCTTTTTGTTACTGTCGCTGTTAATTTACTTTCTTTTTAACAAAAAAGTCAGCTCATGACTATGGTTTTCCACAGACATAGTTAGGTTTTATTTTGAACGAATTAATACTTTCATTTTATGCAAAAATGACGTTCTCTTCACCACACAAAAGTGTATTTAAAACAGCAGCTACAATAAAACGACTTTTTAATTAATTCTCGGTACCTATTAGTATAACCATTTTTAGAAAGAAAACTAAACAACTTATGTGAATAATGAAATATTATTCTTCATAAACCACAATACTTTCACTCTTATCTCCCATTGAATTCAAAGTACACTGCGTCCAAAAGCATTTGCTTTCTTGATATTCTGTGATTATTACTAAGAGTACGTTTTCAAATTCCGTACACTTTTAAATACAGTGCATTGTTACATTAAATTACGCAATAGAGTTGTAATGCTCTAATAAGTAACATCTAGAACACAAATTGCAACAAACTTTCAATCAATGTACTCCTCAATCCCTTCACTTAAGTTCTTTTAAATAGCACAACCTTCATTAGTGAAAGGAACGCACGGTTACCTCGGGCATACGAATACCAGGAAATAGAGAGGATGAGGAAAGTACTGTAGTTTTGAGTAGCCCTGCGAATGACCTTGTATCGATGTGCGCGAGATAATTCTAGGAAATTATTTTCTTAGCTGCATAAATATAAATTAGTTTCAGCTGCATAAATATAACAAACAATTGCAAGTGAGAAAGTTAAGAGCGGCACAGTCATGCAATAAATCGTTCCTACAATACGTTCAGCACGGAAGTAAGAGAGATACTAACCTGATTCCCCTATAAACGCATAAACAAAAAATGAACTCGACCAGAAACCAGTGCGCATCTTTTGCTCATTCCCCAGGACTATTACAAACTACTTTACTTTGTCTTGATTGACAATTCCATGATGTCCTGAAAAGTGAATGTCCGTTGTAGCTGGTATGAGTCCTTCCGAAATAGCTTATTTTAAATATGCTTCAATTACTTCTGTGGAATTAGAACGTTCTATTTCCATGTTGAAAAAGTTTCTCTCTGACAAGCGGTTGACTATGATAGTTCATACCTTGAAAAAATATTTTGCTATTGCTTGTAAACAAGAAAAGTAAACTTAAGTACTTTAATCATGCGATAAAGAAATTATTAAGTATATTAAATCCCTATTTTCATTAATAATGAGTGATATTACTGTCTATTTTCACATATAATAAATGTCTGTTTTAATTATATTACTGCCTTTTTTCAGTATTTTAAGTGCTTTTTTGCCTAACTATTATAACCAAAATGAATATCTGAACTTCCAAATTCTGCTCATCACCCCATTCATAGTGCTGTTTTCACACCGGCGCGGCAGTGGAAACGGAAACGCACAGTACACATGAGCAACGAACTTAAGAACGCAAGTCTGCAATAACATTGTCAACATTTTTCAAATCCTAATATCAAGCACAGTTATATACAATTCGTTTACATTAAACACTTGAAATATTTTTAAACTTTCAAAATATGCAATTAGTTCTATCGCTTTCACAGCCTTGTCACTGAATCTCGCTCCGTTTCATTTTTCACAAATTTCCTTACATTCCTCGTAATTTGTTTTTTGTCTTCCGTTAAGAGCACTGTTTAAACTTCTGCTGAGTCTACTTCTAGTTCTTTTTATTTTCATCGTTTCATTTTCTGCACTATGTTCATCGCAAAGGCTGTCGATGCTTATTAAATGTTCCAGAGTCCCAGAAACAAATACAGGGAGTTGTTAAATTTTGAGTGATTGAAGTTTCAGACGGCATTTAATGTTTCATTCAAAATCACTGGACTTATAATGAAATTGTAGCTCATCATTTCTATCAAGATCCCCCCTCCAAATTTGCCAAATCTTCACCGTCCTTATTTATTTGTTCACATGCTATCATAATGCACTTGTAGCACGAACTGTGCGATAGTACTCAACAGCTGATGTCAACAGCTTCGGGTATTTTGAAATAGGTTGTTCTAAAGCACAATACTTTTCGTACAATATATTTTCTCGTTTAGAACAAGCATGAAAAAGTGTGCAAATGTCTTTAACAATCTGCAATGGACTTTTTATTATAGAGCGTTTATTCCTACAGTTGGTGATAGCAATGATAAAACATGTGCTCTGCAGTAAATGCCCCCTCTCCACATCCCTTTTCTTATAACCGAAAACGGACCAACTGACAGAGCCATTAAAATTAGCAGCACCATCAAAAGAGCGTGTTACTGATTTGCCGTAAGAAAAATTTCGTTTCCTTTACTCCACCATCAATTGCTATTATTATAGATTCAGCTATAGTACTTAATTCAACCAGACGTAAAAATATTTTCTTCACTTCAAAAGACGGAGACGCTGTAACATAAGAACTAGCAAAAACAGCTCGCTTTGGTTACAGGGATTTGTAGATTCGTCCGCCATAAGGAAAAGTATTTATCATGGAGAATTGTTTCATTTTGAATGTCTAGAACCTCACCAATATAATTTAATAATTCCGAAGCAGTATATTTACTACATATGTGGGGATTTCACTGCGCATTTTTCAAGGTTAATGTCGCTGTAGTTCGTGGGGAATTTGTTCCTTACTGAGAATATACACACTTCAAATTAAGGAAGATCCAGCTTAGAGTCAACGCTTTTTCAGTTTTATTTTGTTGAATTATCTGCGCATAAACCGGAGCATTTAATCCTTGCAATCTATAATTTTCAAGTGCAACGATTTTTGCTTGTTTATCTGACTTGGCATGCTTTTCTAGTTAATTACTGGTACTTCCGGTAGTGTTTTAAATTTAACAAAGGTACAGAAATGAACACTCCGCCTGCTTTTTTGTAGAGCTTGAATCTCATTTTTTAATGCATTTAACATAATTTGCTATTGTACTTATAATCCCATTTTTACCAGTACTTCATCTCTCATTAAGCATTTTTTACACTCTGTTCAGGATGACGACTCCAGGACGGATGAGAAATAGTACAACTTTCATTCGAAAACTGAGGAAGAGAAGCAAAAATCACTAAGCAATCCTCCATCACTAGTATTACTTTCAATAGATGAGGCTTCTGCAATTATCTGTCTTTTATTGGAAAGGAAAGGAAATATTTGTCGTTTAACGTTGTATTTTAATAACGTTTCTTTTCATAAGATCGCACAAGCACACCACTCTTCCATAGTAAAATGTTGACTGGCTAACCTTTAAAAGAGCTGCAACTGCAAAAACTTTAAATTCGTTACAACAATGAAAGATGTTTACATTGAACCAGGTCTGCCGCTCTACGAATGCCCATTGTTGTGTTTCAAATGAACTTTTATTACACATTACAACTTAGCTGTTATCAAAACGAGCTATAATTAAATGAGTGCATTATTTTGAGTTTTAATTATGAATATTATGTATATTTACAACTATATTTTAAAGTTGCATGGGGAATTTTTCAATTTCTGTTTCATCACTGAACTGTAGTGCTTTGCCCCAGATATATTCATTCCCTCAAAGGATCACCGGAAAATATTGACGATAAAGGAGTGACTGGTGTCTTTTAAGTAACTGTACGGACATTATTGAACATATTTATAAATATAGGCTAGATTAATTGTAATTCAGGATATTTATAGACGAGTTTCGAACCGCAATACATCTGTCAGATGTTCCCTAGCACGAGGCACGCACCAGCTGTTTAACGCCTTGAAGTTATCGGGGTGGGCTTGCGTATATTTTAATTTTCCCCAGTCTTGAGGACCCTCCCACCATTGTTTACTGTCATTTCTTCAATATAACGCATAATGAAACTCGATCGAGCGAGACATGCGGTAATTGGGACGCCCTCGTTGTGTTGGCATTGTTTGTCAACTGGACGAGCTTCGGCAGACCTTTCTGCGACGCTGAATTTTGCAATAGATACGTTCAAAAGCCATAGCAATACCGTCGACGTGAATTGTTTATAATCTCATTTGGAGCAGTTACTATTCGCTTCTTTTCACAACACGCATGGGCATATCTTTTAGCTTCTTCTCCTATTTAGTCTATAAATGTGCAGTGTTTTCAGCAGTCTTGACGTTTGTGTTCTTTGAACGTGCTGGAATAATTTATTTTTACATTTCGAAGCCTTTAGCAAACAAGTAATTATTTTTACTTCATATTCACTGAGAAGCATAGGATCTTTTCTACTTTTCTTTTCTTAGATATAGCTTATTTCCTTCCATCTCTTTTCTCCTATTTTTGTAGAATAGGATAGAAAAGAAGCTTTAATGTCAACATATTTACATTTATGAGTAAATAGTCGTGCAGATGACTCGTCCACTCACGAATAATGTTATTCGGTTAAATACAAAAGTTTATTGAAAGCCCTAATTATATGCCATGGAAAATGTTTTCAATAGAGTTAGCCTATAAGGCGGAAAATCAATATAACTTTTACATCTTGCGTTGATATGACCTTTAAGGAAAACATTTTTATTTGTGTGGATATAAATAGTTATATTAACTAAATAAAATGTTCTGTTTTTTTTAAACAGTGATCTAAATTTATGAATTAGCTGTATGTGTTAAAAAGACATATAAAAACAGGTAGTAATCTATTATTTTCTTTTCCTCTACATTTCTTCTGTAATCTTTTACTTATTCCTTCGGGTAAGTTCTTGATATGTTATTGTTTCTAAATTATAATTCTATAGCGTGTTTAATGTCAAAGGCGGAACCTGAAACGTGTAAATTTATTTTCATGTTGGTTTCTTAAATGAGAATTTTCATTTTAATGCTTGGGTATGAACAAACAACAATGGTTTCCTATAACATAGGGCACTGGGTAACTTGAACACACCTCTATTGCCCCTATTTAGATCTGAGAAAGAAATCTATCACTTGCAAGTACGAGGGTAGGTCCATAAGTTTCCTGCCAAACCATTTTCTAGGTATGATAAAGATAAAAACTATATTACACTTTTCATTATAATTACCCTTTATTGCATTACATTTCGGACATATTAAAATTAACTTTTCAATCCCCCCTCCAAAATAGTCAGAAGCCTTGTCTGCAAATGATAATAAACAGCATCCATCACTTTTTCGTCACACTTAAATTTCCTTCCTCGAAGGTCCTTCTGAGAAGAGAAAATAGTCACTGGGGGACTAGATCTGGACTGTAGGGTGGATGATCGATCTCCTTGAAGCCACATTTCTTCACAGCTTCCTTTGCAACAAGAGTTGTAAAGAAGGCGCACACCACCACTCAGCTTTCTTCACCTTTTCTCTTTGATGGAAGCACGTAGTCTGTGCAGTAGGCCAGCATAGTACTCCCCATTTACTGCCGTGTTCTTCTCCTAGAAGTCAATGAAGAGTATTCCTTCACAGTGCCAAAAGATTGTGTCCATGATCTTTTTGGTTGACTGAGTGACCTTGGCCTTTAGAGGCGATGCTTCGCCAGGTTTACGTCACTCCATTGATTCTCTTTTGGACAAGGGATCATAGTAGAGGATGTAACAATGGTTTACAGAACTTCCACGGCAGAGCTTCTTAAATGCCTGACAAGAGATGACTCGTTGTTGCTTTTGGACTGAGGAAGGAAGTCTAGGCTTCCGTCTTGAACTCACCTTATTCATGTTTAAATGTTCATGAATAATTCGAAGGGCTGTTGTTTTAGAAAGGCCCAAACTTGCTGCTATTTCTGTAACTTTGAGCCGCCGGTTTTCCTCCCCCCCCCCACAAGAGCGATGTTTTCAGGAATGAGCGCTTCCAAGGATCGAATTCAGTGCTTTCTCGGCCCATTCGAAAAAATTTGGCCCATTCTTTTAAGGTAGAATATAAGGGGGATGCTTCCCCATGTACACCGTCCAATCGCTGTTCAATTTCATTTGGAGTTAAGTCATTCTTTTGTGAAGAACTTATTAAGAGCTCGAAACTCCATTTTGAACATGTCACAATCTTCTACTTATATCCTTCTTTATGCAACTATATCTGAACAAATGAACACAGCAAAGCGGAAGTTATAGCTGCAATTATTTACTTAACAGATAAGATACAACGCCAGATAAGAATTTTGTGAAGTCGATAATCCTTATCGGCGAGGCGGGAAACTTATGGACCTACCCTGGTATCTTGGTTTTGTGGTCTAACCATCTGAAGTCTTTAGTTTTTCTGAGGAAGCCCGTTTTTATCTTTGCGTTCTAATTTGCTTTACAACCCAAATTTAACTCCAATGAAGCAATTTAGTAGCAGTTATGTTAAGTGCTGCCTTGTGTCTTTATTTGTTTTATTTTGCACACACAATGCTTTTAAATGCTCGTAGGTATTTTAATGTCCATAACTCTTTCTTGATTTGAACATTAAAAACCCATCATTGTCATCATATATAATTACCCTTTTCACTCTTATATAATTAAAACATTTTAAAATTAATATTATTAAAGCAAAGCATTTAAACGGTATTAATTACTGCCGACAAAACCCTGAATTAAGTGCTCTGGACGAAACAAGAATATATTTACCTTTGGAATTTCAGCAGAGATAACCGAGACCTTCCTGTGAAATTGTGCGAGAGAGGATAAATTGAAATACATGAACGTTTAAGACAAAATTATTATTATTATTATTATTATTATTATTATTATTATTATTGTCGTTGTTGGTGGTGTTGTCTTGCAAGATAGACCAAAATGGATAAACAAATCCACCAATATCTTAATATGACACTATTATATAGATAAGCTACTAATACTTAAGTGTTCTCTAAAAAGAAGTATTTTCTTTAAGAGCGGTGTATGTAATTATATCCTCTTTAGTTTTTCTTTTGTCATAATTGAAGTTCTGCTCCTCATCATACCTTGCCATAAGATGCCTGCGTATTCTTTGTACCAATTCTGTTACTAAGAAGTTTGCATTGTAGTGGTAAACATACTTGCCTCGCGGGTTCAAATTTGATCAGGATCGATGGATTTTTTTGGGCATAAAAATCCTAAGTATGGCTTCCTTCGGAAGGGAAGTAAAGCCGTGCGTCCCATATCGTAGATTTACGGAATGTAAAAGAACCTCAAGCCTGAAAGAAGAGGCCTCTGAGCAAAATTGATCTGTGTTTCACGCCCTGGACTGAAGGGATGCTGATGACCTGAGATGTTAAAGAGCGTCCATAAATAAATCAAATCAACCGTTACTAAGAAGGAGCATGGCCCCGATGGAAGTTAGTAATCCTTGTTTAACACTAAACTTCAACAATTCTTGCTTGATAGGTCCTTTAACATTTAAATTTTAATAAATATTTAATGAAACTACTATTTGAAATTTTATCGTTTTAATTGTTCTTCTCTCTCTTAATTTCTATGAAGCAGATTTATTCTTTATTTTTATACATATATTTATTATATTAATGTGTTCTGATTACGTTGTATTTAATTAAACGTACAACCATAACTTTTGCTTCATAAAGTGAAGTTTTAAAAAGACTTAAATTATGGAATATAGGTTTGAATAATGCAATCACTGATTATAGTGTATAACTAAATACATATTGATTTTCATTAGTTTTCATACTTAATTCACAGGGGGTTGAACAAGTTATTGCATTTGTATGTAACGAATGTTAAGTATTAATTTTACATCTGTGGCATAAATTCAACAGATGCCATAGTTTAAATATTTGTCTATATGTCGTGTGTCATTCACTTAAACGGTCTACATTTATAACTGTTAGGTATTTATAAGTAATTGATTGAGTGAATTTCGCTTAATTTAAATATTATTATTATTATTATTATTATTATTATTAAAGTTACTGATTATATTATAATTCTTTTCCCTTTAAAAGTCATTGCTTTGACTTTCTCTTCTGATTTTTAAATGTGTACATAATGTAATTTGATGTAGCTTAGTTTTAAAAAGTATTATGGCACATAATGTATATATGCGAATTTGTTTGTTTAAAATGCCTTTAGCATAAAACATTAAACATGCATTTCTACCAGGAAGAACGGATTGGTTCATGGGCTCATATAATTTTTGAGTTATTTTACACAACGTAAAAACATTTATGTTTATGTATATCTGTAGTATTATTTACCTTCTAATATTAAACAATAATGTTATTTTTATTGTTTTAACAAGATGTAACGACAATATAAGTAAAAATACTAAATTATAATTTATTTTCATTTCTTCCTTTTCCCCTTTCCTTCTTTTTGTTTCATAACTTGTTTAAAGAGCTCCGAGTTTCACTGTTGGGGAATCTTTCGGGCTCGGGAGCTATGGAAATTTGCCAGCGGATATCTTTACACAATAACTGTAACGAGTTACCCAATAACTTTAAAATGGCCTTCCGAATGGACGTTTGCTCACTTGACTTTCAGATACACGCGTGGAGAGGAATCGCAAATTAGGGTGTTAAATACCTGTTTCTGTTTTTCACATTAATTAATTAATTAATTGATTAATTAATTATGATTTCACATATGGAATAATTAATACATCGAATTCATTTATATCTGGTTATCATTATTTACTCTTTAGAGAAACAGTTGAACATCAGGTTTCCCTAAAAGTTTTGACAACTTTTCTTCTGTACTGTGAGTTATGCCAGGTAAACGTGACAGAGATATTCGTTCAAGAAAAATCTTGTTCGAGAGTGAGAAAAAAACCTGTAAAGTAAAAATGTAACCTATGCTCCCCGATCATAAAAGCTGTATTATGCAGGGGTAAAAACTGAGAGGTTAAAGAACTCACAGAATTTTGGGATTTACATACGAGTATGTTTACAAAATTATACTATGCCATTTTAAAGATCCTTTTTGATAATGAAAGGGTACTAAGTTCCCTATAAATGTAATTTTCTCTCTTCAAAATATTAGATTTTTTAAGACTGGTTTCATTACAAACATATTGTTTCCTGGAACATAAAAATATTATGCATGCTTTTTTTTATTAAGTTAACTCAATATTTTCAAACGGTTAGATAGTCTGAGTTTAATGTTAGCCCCCTTTCCAATATTCAACACTTGAGAACAATAAATTGCCAATTGCCAGTTATGTACCTCCATATTTTTGACTCTCGAAAAATTACAATAACAAATTGGGAGTAAACCGGCAACCCTTGGGCGGATAGGTTAATAAACTACGCAACCAATACTTTTGGCCAAGGTTCTATTAGTACTTCTGGCATTTAATTGACTATTATTGTAAATATTATCAGAATAGAAAAGAATTAGACAGCTGAGTAGCTAAAGTAGTGTAAATAACACATATTAGAAATTCAATATATATCAAGGGAGACGCAAGTCCTTTGATATACCCTTCTTCCGCAAGCTGGAATACGAGGGAGTATTGATAAGTTCTTAGCCTTGGACCCTTCCCATCAACAGAATCGAAAGTGGTTACCACGACAAGTATATTCTTTTGTAAATAGTTTCTCCAATTTTGATTATGGTAAGTTTGCCTGATTTTATATTTTAAAGTAAATACGGAAGAGAAGAATTTGAATTTTGGGAAAACTGAAAATCGTTGGGTGATATTTATTTTTGAAAGGCTTGTCCGGCAAGGAAATTTATGGTGAATGCATTGAAGGGTCCTTCATACGCCACCATTAAATATTGAGTTGTAGATTTTAAGAGAGGAAGAACATGCGTCAAGGATGAATATTGTGTTTGAAGAGCCGTTTCTGTGTCCACTCCCGAAAATGTTGATGTGCGTGGTATGACTTGGAGGATCGACGAATTGGGTTGAAACGTATAGCAAAAAACTTTGAACATCACCTATGAAGATGTCTTTAGCATCGTACATGATTTTTGGGTATGAGAAAAATCACTGCTAAATACATTCCAAAATGCCTGAATGCTAATCACAAACGATTCAGAGTCGATTTTTGGATAAGAAATTTCTTATCCATAAAGCGACAAGGAAGAGTCTCGCATCTGTTTTTGTTGGCGGGAGGGGGGGGGAGATAAAGGAATTATAATGGCAGATTATCCAGTACAGGTGACAGACAGGGTTATATTATTCTACATTATTGACCAAGCTTCGACTTTTTAACGCCGAGGAAATGTTTCTAAAGGTGAGATGATTTGTTTGCAAGATAATGCACCCTGATTGTAATGCAGAAAAGTAATGAAGTTGGCTTTGAATTGATTGATCATCCTTCCTATTCGCCAAATGTAGCTCCTTCAGACTATTATCTAATTCCAAAGCTAAAAAGACAATTAAAAGGGAATACAATTTCATCGAATGAAGCAGTGGTACTGTGGGGAGTTGTTTGCAGAAGAAAGACAGTTTTAAAAGGCTTGAAAATCCCTTATGAACGTTTGTGCTAAGTGTATAAAGTTAAAAGGTGATTATGTAGAATAAATATGTGTGTTTTGAAATAAAACTCTATCTTCTATGTTAGGCTAAGAACTTATTAACAGTCGCTTGTAGTAAAGGCAAGACGACCGAAAGAACGCCACACATAAACGTTCTTTCTAGCCTTATGGAAAGCGTGAAAGTGAAACATGCCTCTCGCTTGGCGTTTTGTGGTTTATAATTTCTCCGAGGTGAAACGTTTGCATGTCAGAAGGGTAATTCCCCCTTGCTACGAGAATTATATTGATCAGCAAGGTTCCCCTTGCATTTGGGTCAGCTGTTGGCTAGACGTGCACGTGCTCTACTATCGAATTGCCTTGTTTTTTGTTTCCGCATATTGATCGGCCTAGAATTACGTCATCGTTCTATCTGCGCAAGTTTCAATCGATATGAAGGAAGCTAAGTTTTATTTTAATGCCAAAGTTATTGAAGTTGCGATTATATTCTTTTCCTCTATTGGTGGACGATAGCAGTTTCATATCAGTGCATTGACCTTGGAGCGATTCTGCTATATTCTTCGGCCTTGCGGCCGGGTGAACAGTGAGCAACTCATCTCAGTTAACGGTGTATTCCGGATTTATTCTTCTCACTCCAACGTGCACAGCAGGTTAAGGGCTGTGTTGCAGCTGTGCATGTGTTTTAGTGTTGCCAACTAAACTCAATGAAATAACCAAGGTTAATAAATGAAAATTTGCCTTACTTTTACATTTCATTTACATAATAAACATATAATATTTAATTCGATATAAATGTATGAATAACGGTGATTACATTCACATATAGTTCTTTATACCTTACATTAACTTTCCACGCAGTAATCCCGGTGTGTAGTTTTCACATTGGCTACTCTGGAAGGGCGCCTTGTTGTTGCGATCGATCTGACCAATGGCGAAGAGTGTTTCTAGTATACGTCATATCCTGGTGACTTGTCGACTGCTTCTATGCTGTCTGCTAGCAAGTGGCGTCCGCTTACAGTGACTTCAGTAATGCGTTGTGAGGAAGTGTTAATAACCAATATTAGTGTAATATTAATAAATGTTAGCTCATTCAAAGTGCGTCTGGGTGTGACGTAACCCATCACCATGCGTGATGAGTTTATAGATTTATATTTGCACAACAAAAACTGACTGAAATAATATAAATTTGTAAAATAGTATGATAAAAGTATTTACGCCTTTGAGGTTAACTAATCTTTTCTCACGTAGTGCCAGTGAAATATTATAGTGACGCAAAAATGACTCCTGTATAGGGAAAAATATATTGTCGACGATAATGTTTTCATGCCAGTGACATTGCCAGAGCTGCTGCGGCTCCTAGCGGTAACATCACGCACTAGTTTCGCAGTGAAGCGGCGGTGATGCAAGGAAGAGCTAGTAATGTGTGAGGGGAACGAGTGATCTTGTTTTGAGTGAGAAAATTAAAACGAGAATCGCATTACGTATGCGCTTCGGAATATGAATATTGCGTATCTCGCAGTTCCAGTTCAAAATGGAATTTGACTACGACGGAAGCTTGAAAGAATGGGCGAAGGATAAACCACTGAGTATATTGCAATTGGATCCAGCTGACAGAGCTGTGTTACGAATAGCCGGTAAGTTAAATCTAGTTTTTATTGAACTGTTTACATCAACTATACTTCCTGTATCATTGGTAGTTTCGTTGTGGGTAAAATTAAACATTGCGTTTTCCGTATGTTTAATTAATCAATAGTATTGTTATGGCCGTCCGGACATTTAAAACACCGGCATTTTCTCTTTGATCGGAAAAGATAGACAGACAGAGAGGGAGAGAGAGAGAGAGAACTGCGAGAACTTTTGTTTTTCAGAAAGCCTGTGAATTAAAAATAGTTGCAAAGATAGTTGAGGGATGGACATGGTGATTAATCGGGAAACACTTCACTTTTAAGAGCGAATGAAAGGCCAAGGTTAAATACATATGCCCGCCCTACCGCAACAATGCATGCTCTACTTTGATAAATCACATTTAAAGTCCATAAAGCGCACAAATATAATTATAAGTTGGTTTGCAATTCTAACTATGTGCGTAAGCTTTAATGTGAAAAAATCCCAAAAGAGCATAGACTTGTCTGAAAATAGCTCTTTTCAACAATGTGCATAAAATTATCAGAAATTGTTTTCTCATTATCAGATTCTTGTGAAGTGTTGGAAATGGCTTAGAGTTTACAGACTTCGCTTATAATTGCAAGAATAATATTGTAAGTATAAAAGAAAGCGTAAAGCAAACAAAACACATACTTGCGGGAATGATACGTTTTTTATATGAGCTTTTTTTTTTTTTTTGTCATTGTGGGAATAAATTTGATATTCTCGATATCAAAAATGTAATACCATTCGCATTTTTATTTGCAAACTATGCCGGAATAGTGTTTATATGGTTTCTGTTTTACACAAACTGTAATTGTATGTCGTTAAAAATAATGCGATAGTAATTTTTGAAAGAAACCTAAGGCATTCCTTAAGGGTGGTAAATTTAGATAAATAGGGTCTATATGTAACTAAGGTTTTAACTGAATATTTACAGAAGTAAATACACTTAAATGATATTTACTGGGGATTTTATTGATTTTTTCATTGTTATTGATCAAACCTGAAGCGCATGCTTTAACTACTGCTTATTGGTTCGATTCTGACGAAGTCAGTTACATTTTTTAGGTGAAAGCGAGGGGAAAAGAATATTTTGCTTGAGATTACTGCAAATACCTTCATTCGGACATGCACTGGCTCTCTTTAGTATAACAACAGTTATTATAGTCGTTGAATCTAATTGTTTCATTGTAATTTAGTTTCGCTTTCCCAGGTTTACGTAATTTTTTTTAATCCTGGAATGTTCCTGCTTGTAGGAAGACTGTTTTAATTGACATATTCAAACCCTAGTAGTCGTGTGTATATTTAAATAATCTGCTCACATATGTTGATAAAGAAAAAATTTGATACGTTATCTGCAATTCGCCTGACCCTATCGAAATTGAACTCAGACCTATGGGCTAACAATCAAGCGCCACATAATCAGGTAGATAAAGTTTAGAAAGTAATTTTTTTTTTTGTTGGCATAACAAATTTAAATTCTTTAACATTGTTTAATTGTCTTAATCATCTCATTTAACAATCCCACTTTACAAACAGGTGTTGACAACAACAATTCATCCGTAAGAATGTCTTTTGACTTCCCTAACTTTATAATTCATTAATCTTATCTTCAGTTTTCTCGCTATTTTGTTAATGTTCCCTGTCCATGAAGTTTACTGTTATCTGTTTTGTTTACTATGGCTATATCCTTACACGAACATTATTGTTTTTTCACTACATAATAGCAGCTTTACAACGCATTTGTTTACATTTCTCTCTAAGAAATTCACAATATCAGCTTTAATAATTACACCTGCATTACTTTGACAACTTGAATTGTTTGCGATTATTAGTTACATACAAAATTGATTGGTTTGGATCAGTCCATAGTTGCCAGACCACAGCAACACCACTATGACGAAGTTTGTAGTTGTTTATTTATATGGTTTTTAAAGTATAAACATATACTAAGCTTTTGGAATCAAATAATTATACCGGAATTTAATGAAAGGTGTGGAAACCTTTTTGTAACTAATATAATTACAGTATCTCCGATCTGTACTTATTAAGTGAATAGTTCTGTTTGTCGTAGTGATATGATAAAACATCTTGAAATACGCAAAAGAAGTAGCATGGTTTACAAAAACTATATAAAATTTATTACATAGTAAATTATAATGCATCAAATATAATCGAAAAATTTAACAGCTGAATATTTGCACTACCTGTCTACAAAATTACTATAGTTGTAACAGCCGGAAATAATGTATAAATTATTCTTTCATTTATCAATTGAAATAAGATCTAATAGTATAGTGCAATAATTTTTACGAAAAAAAATAAACGGGTTTCTACACATAAATATTAGCTATGCAGCAATTTAATGCAGATGGGTGTGACATTTGCATAACTAGATAACGGTATGTATACAAAATATTGTACCTAATGTACAAATGCTGCCACAGAATTCTGACACCAATTAAAACAGCAGCATCTGAAAATACTGCAGAACAAAAACATGCACCTGTAGTGAACACCTCCAGTGACAAGAAGTAGATCCTGTGAACTTAAGCATATATCTTGAGAATTTTTGTGTCAAAAGTTCTTTAATTTTATAAATGATATTTATACATACACTTCCCGTTTATAACATTTTAGAAATAATTATCCAGTTGTGACACTGTGAAGTTTATGGTTTTGTGTCGCAAAATAATTAAATATAAAAGCCATCACATTAAAAAGTAATTCTAATAAAATATTTTAACGTCATTAGAAAGAAAAAAAGACATAAATGACCAGAATTTGTACTTGGTTCTATGCATACAGCTAAGATTGTTCAAAAGCATCATTACTTTTAGAAAATACGCAATAAAGTCTGTTTCCTGTAAGCTTTACTGTTGGCTCTGGAAGAACACATATCAATTGCTCATATGAAAGACCAGACAGGTCATTTTCATCCATTCTGAAAATCTGAGCCACATGTAGCAGTATAACTGATTTCATCAGCATTTGCTCTCAAATATGCTTTACATTTTGTGCAATGAATGGTAGAATTATTTCAATGTGATGAATTTTGAGCTTCATTTTGAACTCAGTACACATCGCAATACTGTTATCATTTTTTTCTTTTTCTTTTTCTTTTCTTTTCTTTTTTTTTTTCCATCTTCTGGTTAAAAATAAGGCATTTTCATATTAAGAATTTGCTGTTACCAATCACAAGGCTGATCTTGTCCAGCGATCTAAAATAATGTTTTGATTGTAAAACTTGTATTGGTTGTACAGATTTCCATCTTCATCAACATAACTTTTGTGCCAAGAAATAGTGTCGCCTTTTGCGACTTCGCTGCACATCTATAAAATTCTTCTGATCACCTTGTTTCAAAAGGACGTCAACACCAACTACACCTTTCCCGTGGGAAGGTACGAAAAAATTCCGTAGCATCTCTAGCAAAGTCACATTAAGGACTCCCACATTTGAAATATATTCTCGAATTGGGCAGCATAGCCACTCGAAAATATTGATACATCTTGCGATGGTGTAAATTATTTACGTTTGTTGATTACTTCTCATTAAAAACCAAA